>JAHZNB010005515.1:0-24082 GCA_027744295.1 Callyntrura guangdongensis
ACAAATACTGAAAGAGGCGTATAGCTGATGATGAGATTTGCCATAAACCACTATTATGGCGACGATGAATTGACCCCTGCTGGAAGCCACAATTATTAACCAATCTAGAAAAAATTGGTATACATACACCAGTACCGATAAGGCAACTGTGTACCAAATTTGAGCTTTAGTTATGTTAAAAGTTAAAGAAATAATAGTGAGTCTGATAAAAGTGCCCATCTGTTATTTCAGGTGAATGCTTTTGCCGGTTAAAAAGTACTTTGGTTCCAGGAATGGTTTAAGTAATTAAGTGACCGATGTATTTAACATGTTACATAATAAAATGTTACAAGAATGTCAAGCCGGCTTTGAGCTATTTACCATATCTTTTGATTGGAACAGAATTTTAAAACTCGTTTGCACTCAAAAGTTATCGTGCTAACCGACACACACACGACAGACATGAAGGTGATCATATTAACAACTGAACTCTTTCAGTAGTTAATAACAACGATAAACCACTACACCAACTAATATGGTATGCAGTATGCCAGTGTATACCACAATATACTCAACCACCTCCTATACATTTAATTTCTCTGTCTTTTTTTCTGGTTGGAGTGTTGTTGTTTTTAGAAATAAAATAGACTCATTGTATGAAAGAGTGTAACACTGTCATTTATTCGCGTTATTTCGACTTTATTACGCTATTATTATTACTTTTTTGTTGGGTGTTTGCTTGCTACACACACACATACATACACAAAATGGAACCACGGCTTGTCCCACAAATGTACAAAAAAAGTTTTCGATGAACTTACACACACTTCACATCATGCAACCAAATCCATTCCGGTAACTAACAAGGTTGGCTGGACAAAAGCAGGCTCGTTAGTGGGCTTTCGTTATTAACGTATTATTCCTCCTCTTATTGCTATTATGATTATACGATGATGATGATTATATTATGATTGTTGTTGCTGGTACTTGTGTCTGTTGTAGTAGCAAGTTAGACTGCTACTACTGCTGGTGTTGGTGTGTGTGTGTGCGTGTGTGTGGAGGAGAATAAAAAATAAAAATTAGATCTGACATGATGATCTGTTTGTGTGCTTAAATAGAAGCGTATTATGTTTATGGTGGTGGTGGTGGATACTTACCTCCTCCCACCCGCCATCATCAGTATCATCATAATAATCATATAATCAGCCAGCCACGCTGCTGCTGCTGTGAATCACACAAAGTCGTCCGTTGGTGGATGATCGTGTGTGCACATTGTTGGTCAGTGTAGTACGCGAAGTGTTAGCAGGATGATAATGTAATTATTAAGAAATATTCATTCTTACCTAAGCATGGGAATGAATGATAGTGGTATACCACCATTTATCAAATTATTATTATTATTATTATTATTAATGTTATTATGTTTTTGCTACTGTGTTTGCAGATAGAATGTGTCTATCATAAAGTACATACAAACCCAGCGTAATTTATAGTGTTAGCAATTACTAGAGAGAAAGAGGGATGGAATAGTATGGATGAGGAGATAGCTTTTCACGGTCATGTTGAAAGTTGCACTCTGGCTGACCATCATTCGTTATCGTTGTCCCAAACACAGGAAGAGTCTCCTTACTTCTTTTTTTAATGCTTTGCATTTTTTTTAAATGTAGAATATATAGCACCTACTGGATCGCTGCCACTCTGTTGAACGGATAATGAAACAGGTATGGACATAAAAATATCACGTGTTTTGATGGCGAGTGCGTGCGAAAATTTGTCCGATTAAACTTTTTCCGAAAAAATAAGATGTAAACGGGATAATTAAAAAATGAAACGACTATCGTTGTTTCTGTTTAAAGAATGTGTGGGTGCATATCCAACTAACAGACAGTGTGTCACATTTTTTTGTTTTTAAAATTCATTACTATACTAGCAGCAGTAGTAGTTGTAGTCACATAAATAGATAACGTTTCGTGATACAGAATAGGCCAGTCTTCCTCCGTCAAAGGTGTCCTCTTCTCAAGTTGTATATATTCGCCGTAGTTTTTTTATATTTCAGTTGTAAAAACAGATATGGTTCGAATAGAAAAAAATGTGAATATCTAAACAATAATGACGATAATAAGTAAAATGAGAGATAATTACGGCTAATTAACGATTCACCCGTCTAACGGTATCAGACATTGCACACCCGGAGACACAAGTAACGTAACAAAGTTTTACTGTCCGTCATCGTTCTGCTGCCTCTTCTCCCTTACTTTGCTACACTTGGTCAAAGCAATGAAAAAGTAATTTACATGCATTATTTAATGATCTTCACAACTTAATACATACCTTGCATGATCCTAAGTTATGCTGATATGCATATTCATGACATGCAGAAGAGAACGAAAAAATCCTTTACACGAGGGGAAAAGGATGTTTAGTTTGTCCAGCTGCTGCTGTGCTGGTACACTGGACTTGACTACCCTTGACTGTCCGTCGAATCATCTGCCATTCTTTATTCCAAGCATGAATAACCATGATCGCCATCAACAAAAAGTCCTACACTTCCTTTAATTTTTCCCTACTATTTTTTTAAAAAAATCTGATGCATTTACTTCTTAGCATTTGGAACCATTCATATAACCAATATGTCTAATGATGTGTTAATTCCTCTTGGAGTTTGTTTGGCAATTCCAGTTCTTTCATCATTAATACGTAATTTAAGTTAAGCGATGGTGCTTGAGTGAGAGAAGTGGTGGTGAAGAAGTATTGTTTGCAATTGCTCTACTCTTTCTTAATACATTTTTGCATAATAAAAAAATGAGCTTGCGTGCATAATTTAACTCAAGTGTTGGTGTCTGTACAGTTTTTTTCGCTGGTGAAACCGAAAACTTACTTGAAGTTTATTTTTTTCCTGATTTTTTTTGCCCTGTTCCTTTGGTTAATAAACAGGAGGTAGAAGTAATGCCCGACTTTGTTTGCGCGTGACATGTGCTGTTTTTCCGTTGCTAAAGTAGAACAGAGTCATTTTATACGTTCGTTACTACTACTACTACTGCTACAGTTATGGGGCAGAGGGGTAATTAAGAAATATAGAGTAATCATCTTTTCTGAGACGGACAAAATGAGGAATATTTCGTTTTGGTGTCATTTTCTGATTTAACATCAGCAAACAGAACACGCACATAGCGAAAGAAAGAAAGCAATTTTACTTAAGACTCGTTAACGACATACAGCACTTGTCACTTCTGTTGCCATCATCAATTGGGCTATTATAAGTACATCAATTATTGAAATCAACAGACACGGACTCGAGTATCGTGGTAGTAAGTAATGGATTATCATCGTCTTCTGATTAGGTGGCACTTTTTAATGGACTAGTAACAACAATAGACAATTGTCAAAGTTATTTTAGAATTTTATAAACCCTTTTCTAGATAGTCATATTGTTATTGTTATCGAGGATTCATGTTCCCGTGTGCTCCTCATCTCGTCATCGTTGCATAATGCTCTACATGATTATTATTTTTTATTATCATTTACACACTGTGTGGTGTACCTGACGAGAGACCTTCGACTAAACTACCAACACTGCTTAACAAGTCACACGATTATTATTGTTGTGGTGGTGGTGGTTATTACGATTACAATTTCCTTACCATCACCAGCAAACAGAATGGCCAATTGAAAATTTAAACAGAAACACAAATAAAAAAAGCGGAACAGTAACATCTCAGCATTTTGTTGTGAGGTGCTAACTCTCTAATATTTTCACACCGAGCGCATATTAACACTACCAAGCACACAAACACACACACAGATTATAGTACTTGTTATATTGAATCCTATCCTGACTTTAATGTAAATGGGCATTGAGCACTTTTATTATTTACAAAAATAAAACTATCATGTCACATCCCAACATGCAGAAGCTCATTATTTCTGCACAGTCATCATCACCATCGTCTCGTCGTCACCGTCATCGTACTCCTCCTCCTCATATTTTTATGTTGCATTTGTTTGGTCTAAGCTTGTCCGGCTTGACAATGACAAGATAAAAAGTGAAGAAAATGGGTGCAGTAGTTGTAGTTAGTTTTTCCATCACCCCGCATTAAATCAAATCGGCAGATTACAATACTACATCATGTACCTAGGCTCTTTTTTTGAGAGAGACGAAGAATACGTATAAATAAGTACAAATAAAGTGAAGTGAAGGAGCACTAAATCCTTTTTCTTTTTTTTCTTCTTTTTATATTCAAACATGAGAATCATGCACCGAGTCATTCAACCACACACAAATATACTCATGCTTCTCTTGATGAGGAACATGAATCGTCTCAACAAACATGATTTTCCATTTTCTTTTTTTTTCGCCAAGCTTCGTCGGATTTCAGATGGACGAGCAAAAAAAGGACATACAATGAAAGAAGATTAACTTTATTTTTCTTTTTTAGAAAAAAAAGGTTAAGAGCCTACCAGAATACTGTCAAACGACACAATATTCACAAACGCTAATGAAAAACGTATATAATATGATGGCTCATTCTGATGAATTCTGTGTAGGATCGCTTCAAAAATTGCCATTTTGCTAAGTGCTCTTGAAATAAACCCTGTGGATCCATTACTGGGTGGACGGGGTAGAAGAACAGGGATGGCTATTGTGCACATTGTCGTGAGCTATTTTACTGATGGAAAAAATAAACGACTGCAGTACTGAAATTTTGGGTGGATAACCGGGAATAGACAACATAACAGCGCTAGTTTCGTTCTTGCCATTTGAGTCGGTTGATGGCTACTCCTTTTAAATTCAGGTTTCAAAGGAATTCAAGCGTACCGTGACAAAGGGCTACTTCATGTCCTGTCTTGTCATTTTAACAAAAAAATGGCGATATAGATATATAATAATAGGAGAATAATAAGTTCCCTCCTTGTCTTCAAGTTTTGTGTGTTGCTATATATTATCCGAAGAATGACAGGTTATACTATTGACTATGCATTTTAATAGTCCAGTCTCCATTTCTTTTTCAGCAGGTATTGATGGCGATTGCAGGAGTGGTAGTGATGATACAATGATGATGGTTGTTCATGTTGAGTGGGTGCGTGTTTACTGAGTTGTGCACGTTTTAATTGCATTGTTGCAAAAAATATGATGATGATAATGATGAGGCGGCAGAAAAAATAAAAATGTACTCTCGTACTCACATACAGAGCTGCACACATCGTAATGAATAAATAAGGAACACACATACAATACACTACGTATGTGGATATTTTTTAAAGCATTTTTTGTACTTTTATAATTGAGGGAAGAAGAAGGCTGTTCATTTTACGTGGACGCTGATGCTGCTGTGCACACAAAACACAGCAGTCAGGGAAAAGAAGGTGACCAAGAAAAATTAGACTTATTGGACATGCATTACTACAACAGCCAGTCAAAATATTTTGTTTGGTTTGTGCTTTTGTGTGAGGGAGGAGGTATGCAACCACCCGTTTAGGCGCATAGAAAAGCATATTTAAGATGAAGAACCAATCAGAAATATTTTGCTCGCTACCACCGTCATGACGACAACGGCCACTGCTGCTGCATCTCTGCATCATCGACCACAAATCATGCCATTATACCACATTGTAAAAAAATATTGTTCGACGGAACTCTACGAAACAATGAATTTTGAGCAACAAATAATATGCAGTGATGATGATGATGATGATGATGATGCTGTTTGTCATTATTGCTTTTTACAAGGCGCCCAAATCCTTATTTATTTACCCAAAGTTTATTTTTTGCACGAGGTACTCGGCTCCAATTTTTGACAAGAATTTCCAAACCGGAAGAGCATTAAACAACTAGCTATCATCGATGTTGGAGTTAAACAATGAAACATCTCTTAATAAATGCACACTTGATGCTGTATTTTTAAATTGACACAAGCATACCCATGAAATGTATTTTTAACGACTCATTTTGTTTAGTTTATGTATCCGCCTATTGTTTCCTCTCGGCCTCCACCTCAATTACATTGTTCATCAATCCATAATTTTAAATTTTCACATTCTAAAATCCAAAGCTCTTTTGCTTTAAACATTTTACTGATTAAGTTTACGCAATATTTTATTACCTGCCTCCTAAAAACGAAGAACTCCCAGTGACAAATAAACGTCGCTAAAATTACATGCTACTATGCTAATGTGCGTTACGCCTCTCTAAACGTTCTCTATTGTATTCCACTGCCGTTGTTTTAGTTTTGACACATCCATCCGTTAATTTTCAGTGGAGAGCGTAGCCTTAGTTACATCATCCATCAATATTATCATTCTCACAAGGGAGCATCCCGAGCATTTAGCTTAAACAGCATAGCTTTAAGGTTTTTTACCCTAATAAATTACAGAGATACTGTTCTTCTCCGGAATATATAATGTGTCCTTTGTGCCACCCCATGAATTTCAATGATGATAACAAGAAAATTCCTCGGCAGAGGATGTTCTATGTAAAGGTGGCGAGACGAAAGGAAATGTGGTATCCCACTAGTTTTATTTTTTATTTTATTTTTCCCAAATAACTCGGGAAATTTGCATTTTTTTATTTGCTACTGAAAATGTCTGTCGTTAGTCGTTGTACAGTTAATATTTTTATCGCTCTTAATATACGAGACTTAACAGACTAAAATATATTTTTATAGTCGTTTCCGGTGTAGAAAGTGAAGTGAAAAAGACAGAAAGAGGCAGCCATCAACCCCAACTTTGAAAATAGTCTACGCGCCAGTGTAAAGGATTACCTTTTTCTAACGTACGTACAGGAATACGTATTGTTTTATTGCTTACCTCCATAAATACACCGTTTATTGTCTTGCCAGCACACACATAAATGATCACTGCTGCTGGTGGTAGCCGTGTTGCATTTGTGTTTTTCCTTAGCGTAGGTACTCATTATAGTTTTTATTATTGGTCAAGGTGATCCCATCACCTCTATTATCAGTGTCAGGATTATTATCATCAGGATCGCCATTGTTATCATCCAGTGTATAGTTTTGTTTCTTTGAAATTATTAACCATTCAAGTACCCCTTTCATAGCACTTGAGTGTTCACCCAAAAACTACTACAACAGCAGAAAAAAACACAAAAAAACTAAACAATATTCAATTGCTGTGCAGTCGCATTCTTCATTAGTAATAGCCACCTTGATCAAATTATGATTCAATATAATTTCGTATTTCGATATTTTTTCTCTCTTTTGGCAGTACAACGGCCACGCGATGATGATGACACGGCTGAGGCACTTGAAAACTCATATCATATCACCAATATTCAGCGGTGAGCATATCAGTAATATAGCCACATCATTTATTATAATCATCATCATCATCAGCGTCAAGACTTTTATCCCTGTTCTTGACTTGATTTAACTACTCAGCCATTTAGAACAATGATGATGATGATAACCGTTACTTTACGATAATGGCTACAGAACCTAATGTGATCCTTTCCACAGAAAAAGATAAGAATGATTAAGTGATCATATGCAAGGACAAAGCGTTAAAAGATCGTGTTTCTGGGGTGGTTTGATACACTTTTTGATGCCGTTTGGATGATCGGAGCACTAATGGTTACTATAAAGAATCCCTCTAAAAAGTGCTTTTTGACGTGTCCTAAGTTTGCATGGTTATTGTACAACCATTATTATGAGTTGTTATAGTAGCTATCATAATGATGATAATATTGATAATAATGGTGCATGGTTGTCGCCCTAATCTTCTCATTGATTGGTTAAGGTCACCTCTCCACAGGTGCTGTTCGGCGATCATCAAGATATAAATTTTAGTTATACGAATACAACTATCAAATCGGTTCATCATCCCTAATTTTTATTTCGCTATACCAAGGTTCCTTTAATTTTCCTCTGTGGTTACTCTCATAAGTCACAATTGCAAAACCAATTTCATTTCTGTATTGTGCTCGTGTTTCTTTTATTATTGGTCGTGTATAGTTTACACTGGCATTTCGTGTGGGGAGGACGACAGTGACAAAATAATATTGTTTCGAATTCTTGCTTCATCCCCTTTTGCTATTATTACGGTTATCCTCATTATTGTTGAACTTCAAGTAAACCGTCACGCAAGCGCGAGAAAAAAGCATCCGATATTTATGTACACACAAACAAATGCCTAGTTTTGTTCTATATACCAATGGCCAGGGAAAGATTCAGAGAGAAAAAGGAGAACGAAATCGCTTTAAAGAGAAAAACACGAAAAACCTGGATATTACAAATGACTGTTTACAATTTTACAACGTACGACGAATGACTCCAGGATGACGACAACAATGAAAGCCCATCATGAACAAGCAAGAAGGTACGAAAATGGAAAAGTGAGTAAATTGGTGCATGTAATGCATAAAAACGCCACCAGTAAAACAATGATGATGATTAGGCACACACACACACATCCATACATACAAATAAATACAAATACAATGTTTATTGTTGACGATTGTTTAAAAATAATACGCATGCCAACATTACTGCCCTGCGTACAAGTGAGAAGAAGGGCTCTTAAAAGTATACAAAAAAAAGAAACAATCGACAGCAATCACTTTACTTTCGTCTTCTTCATGCACACAGGCACTAACCAACACACGGACAAGGATCGTCGCGGTCTTCCTCCTCCTCCTTGTGATGATCGTCGTGTATGTACATTTTTACAACCCTAATTTGTACACACAGCCTTACATGGGTACAGGTATAAATTTTTTTCAACCCCCATTCTAGTCCGTCCTTCCTATTTATATTTGTATATAATAAAATAATAATATACGACGAGAGTGCAAGCATAATATACAGAGATGTAGGTACATATTTATTTATTTCCACAAGTGGAGGGTATTTTTAGAGGCGACCAACATCCAACACATCACACAAACAAACGGCGAAAAGTTTTGGTGTAGTTGCCTGTATCATGCAATCCAATAATAATAATAATAGTAATAATGTTACATTTTACCAGCAATTGAAATTGCAGCAACACAAACAACTGCAGAGTTACTACAAATAATGGTGGTGATGGTGGTGGTGGCGGTGGTATCGCTTGTAAATAAAGTAACATTGTGTAAAGCAAACTGCTTTTTGACAACGATCATGATGACTGTGGTGTGGTTTCGTGGTGGTGGCAGGGATAATGGAGAGAGAGAGAGAGAGAGAGAGATGGTGACTATTAACCTCAGCAACTCGTCACACTGGTCACCACATCATCATCGTCATCCTCACCATAGCATCACCAACTGGTGCTGCCCATGGCATTACTATAATAATCATTTAAATATTTGCTTGATGACGATGATGATATAACATCATGTCTGGCCATTATGCAGACTTGCAGACGTTTGTATAAGAAGACTATTTTTTGTCTCGTTCGTTTTGGCGTTGCTGGCTTAAATGGCGTGTGTGCGTGTAACAATAAATTTGATACTTGGCCAGCAGTTAGCAATACATAGGTAGCAAAAATTGAATTTTTTGCTTTTTCATGGGATTTATTTTGAAGAATGCTCTTTTAAATTTTTCGTACATTTTTCTCTCTATAATTTGGAGATAATCTGGATGACGATTTGAACAAGGTGTTGTCATGATTGTAACAAATTTGCCAGGTCTGACATTAAGAATGTGTATAGCAAAGGGTTGTATGCTTGAAAAATATTAATGTTAAATATCTATTGTTTTTTTGCCAGTACCACGACAATTATCCTTTTTTTCTCTGCTCTTAAAAAAGTTCCCTTGTTATTTACTCCAATAAAGAAGCGACAACAATTAAATTACTTGGTAAGTGTATATGTAAATGAGATTCGGGACACACGGTGTAGTGTGTGCGTGGCCACAACGACGACAAAACGATAACAACATAAACAACAGCCTTATGCCGTGATAATAGGACGATAGGACAGTGACATTCAGGAAAATTACATAATGTCGCATTTACAACTCTATCGATGTAGTGCAGTGAATGTCCTTACATTTTTTTGCCGTTGAGTTGACTGCAAGCCGCGATTTTTATGACATGCGTGTGCGTACAACAATGGGTACACGCGTTTCTGTTTCAATTTTCAATGTTTTGCTGTCATTTAAAAAAGTTGACTCGCACTTTGCAAATTGATTTATCTACCTACCCAGGTATAACATGAGACTCATAAAAAGAATTGTTTTAAATTCATGCCAAAAATTTAATTATCCAATTGAGGCTCTGTGGATTTTTTATTTTGATAATTGATCAATTTGAGCGGCAAAGCTATTACAAATATATGGTGGTGCAATACAAAAACTTAATGCAATATCAACTATAATAATAATTAACTAATGAAAAATAATGTAATGACATTACATACCTACCGAGTGGTGTACTCCAATGACACTTATTTTCACATCAGCACTACCTCTTTAACTTTCCGCACAATTTTATCTCTCTCTCTCTCTCTCTCTCTCGAACTGTCCATCTATATCAGTCGTATACTTTGTACTACTAATAGTTCCATGTAACCTTGCTACCCATTTTTCATACCATTTAGTGCAATTTCCATTTACAGTGGGAGAGAAATAAAAAAGACGCTATCAAAACAAATAGTAGTTAATTGTGATAACCTCAATTGAGTATTCCTTCTTCTCTTTTTATCATCTTATTGTTGCCCATGATGATGATGACAACAGTAATGTAAGTGATGCCGCCACTAGTATATATGGTAAGTCTTCTTTTATCATCGGAACATACAAGTCGTTTTGACAATGCTTGCTTACTAGTAGTACTGATATCGTTTGTATTATGATACCTATAAAAATATCTACAACAGCATAACCATAATTGATCATTGTCATTGTCGTCAAACGGCTGCACAAATTTTCTTTGCCTATTGAACCCCCAAATGATATAAAAAATACAGACGCCATACCTAACAAATGTCGACTTTAATGTGAGTTATGGGATGCATGCACATGTACCTAAAAAATTATAACTCTGATAGTGAGTGTGATTTGACATCTCGTCGAGTAGCACGTCAATAGACACAAACAAGAGAGGTGATGGAGACGGACGGATGTGAACGACTTATTCATTTTTTTCTGTATAACGTTTATTCCTGTAAATAATATTAATTGCAAAATACTCGGCAGCAGAAAATGAAGCTATTAAACCACCATACACCCAGGTGGCCATCCCATCTTTGGTAAATGAATCATTTAAAAACTCCAACAAATTACAATTATAATGGTACAGAATTTTTAACAATTTGTCGAGTGCAATACATTCTACACAGAGTATAAAAGACCAGGACAGTTGTTTCCTGGCAACTAGCAACTGAGCATGTTATTTGTGTGCGCTGTGCGCAGCCAAACAATTCAAACATGTAAATCGTCTGATGGAGTTCTTACTGTAAATTTCCACAACACTGTTTTGGAATATGATTAAGCTTTTGGTGGTTACATGTGTGCATCCACAATTTTGAATAAAATGTATAAATTATCGACGCGATATTAAAAACGATAAGTGTAGAGAATAAAAGTTCATCGTCATCATCATCTTACTCATCCTGAGTAGTAAGCTTAAACATTTTAAAACGTACTTTGCGTGCCTATAATGTTTGCTAGTACCGGTACAGGTGAAATCATGGTAAATATTTAGCGTGTGTGACGATGCCCCACAACAATAAGTATGATGCTGGACTGAAATGCTGTTATGCTGTCACTTGGTTTTTGATTAAAATTGGTAAAATTATTAACACCAAAAGATCTGACTGATATTCACAAAACAAATTGTAGCATGATCATAATGATTAAGACTTTTTCTTTTCTGTTATTCTCTCCCTTTTTCTGTCACGACCACCACTTGGTTTCTTCCTCCTCCGCTTCTCATGATAATGCAAACCAACAACCTACAACAACGACAGTGGTGGGTAATAGTAATTGCACAGTCAAAAAGAAAAACATCCCCGATGACCGACACCTTTAGAAGCTTCCTCCTGGCCTCAACTTCTGGTTCTCTCAGAAAAGATAACATGATGCATCATCCTCATCACAGTATTATCCCTATCCCTTAGTCCCAGTTAAATATGTTGACTAGTTCCCCAAAAAGTCGGGAATAGGAATAACACACACAGAAGCTGACATGAAATGAATGTACCGGCAAACAAACGCTCCTACATGAGAAATCTACCGGCAATACGCGGCCTAAAAGGTGATTCATTTCAACTCTCTCTCTCTGATTCTAAGTAAAATAATACGTTACATTATTACATGGCATGATAGCAGCATCCCTGGCACCAACGTGATCATCACACCAATAAAAACTGAGGAGCCAGGGAGAAGCCAAACGGCTTTTTTGCTAATATCATCACAACCGCACATTATTTGCATGCCATACCATGACGATACTTAATTCTTGCTCACCATCATACAGTAATCATAATCAACATCCAACACCTCTCGCTCTCCCTGTCTCTCTCTCTCGAAGAAGAAGAAAAAAAAAACCGCATCTTCTCACCAAATCAATATGTACGTAGGTAACTTCAGCTATAATTCGAAATAAACAGCAATAAATGCAAAGGAGATAAAATACGCCGATTTTCATTTCAATTCGGTGGATTCTATTTATCAAATTTTTTTCTGCTTCTCTGATCTCAAGTCTCAACATGATGATGATGATGATAATGGTGTCTGCTCTGCTTGCAGCTTTTGATGACGCTCGATTGACGATGATGATGATGAAGATGCTGCATGAAAAGTGGAGAAAATGATAAGTCTTGAAAGATCATCTAGTCTTCCATTAACCAAAGGAAAAAAATGCAATCAAATTATGATGCTACTTCTCTGCTACTGCCACTTGATTTCTTGAGAAAAAATGTGATACAAGCTAGTTCCAAAAGGCACCAAGATTTAATACGAATTTTGACGGTTTCATCGGCGGCTGTGTTGATGGCTGTGGTGGTGGCAGTTGAGTATTATGTCGTGCCTATCTAGTGCCAATAATAATAATAATTTATCATTCATTATCACCAAAACTACTACTACTGTCAGGACTACTACAAGCTCCATAACAATGAGAGTGGCGCTGATGTGAGCATTATTAGCAAAAGAAAAAAGTGCACGTCCTACATAATATATTGTAAGTACTTGAACGTGGATATTTTTGCATGCAGGGCACATGCACAAATAAACAGTAGCATCATCATTCATATCACTCGCACAGGTAATAATGAATAATGCGACCAGGAGAGAAGGAATGGAATTTCATTTTGAAAGAAAGAGGTTGATTGAAAATAATGTTCACTGGTTTGCATTGCACCATTATCATCGACATCACCATCACAACTACCACCACCAGTGTTTTTTTTATCTCCACTGTTGGTACTGATGCTGCTCACTCGACTTCACCACTGCCGCCACCACCACATCAATTCATCATCATCTCGATCGGGTAATTTTCTGTTCGTTCACACCTGTGTACCTTTCTAGTGTGATTGAGATGAGGATGATAATGTATTATTGATTATTTATTATGATTATGATTATTGCCATTGCTGCAGACTGCCTTTGCCTGACCACAACATGGTTTTAGGCGGACATTACCGCCGTCGGGGAGGGATATAAACCAACCACAGACTTTCCATTAGAATAATAATACCTATGCACTGCGGTTAATATCATGTAAATACTGCATTTGTGCTTCTTCTACAACTACCACCGTTATTATTAATCACGGTCAAACGAAGACCAATAATGAGTACAATTCGCTTTGAAGCTTAAATATAACTTTATATAATGTCAACAGTCATGGTAACAGTGACTAGTGATTAGTAAAATTAAATGTTATAAAAACTGTCAATTTACCTGCAGAATTTGGAATGGTTGCACCGGCTGGTAACTGTCCAGGAAAGTCCATGTCCCCCCAATGACTTCCGGCTACTTTGTCTGCTACTCCTCCTGGCGATTGACTATTTAAATTGCTATGATTACTACTTATATTTCTGCTACTAGCTGTAGTTGAACGGCTACTTAGTGAATAATGAGGTGGTTGTGGTGGAATAGGTGGATGATGATGAAGCCGACTGGGGCTCGTTCCACTGTTTTCCACAACCATCAGCATATGGTAATGCCCACCCAAGCAAAATAAAAATAAAATATTTTTATACTACGCTTTTTTTATAAACCTGATTTTATTGGTCCGAACAAAACTTAAAATATAGTCCAGCGTTACAAGTTCACTCCTGTTCAACGTTTATCTTTGTTCACTCACAAAAGTTAATACTGACTTTGGCTGACTCTAAAAAATACCTCTATCAACACAATTATTTTGGTTTAGTTTTTATTCCACAACTTTAAACACATTTTCGATGTCCTTTTTCAAAACAACACGAGCTCTTTACAAAAATAACAGTTTTTCTTATAATGATGACATGTCACATTATCAAGTTTAATAATTACACTATCCCGTCCCGGATACATATCTCTTTATATAAAAAAAAAGTTAAGTCGAGACAGATATCGGTTTAAGCTTTCTAACAACAAGTTTTCATAATCTGAAATTGCCGCTACCTACCCGATTATTGGAGATATCTTTCGGTTCATTAAAAATGGAACAGCAGGAGAATTTCAATTATGCCACTCAGTATCGTCCTCTTGTCTGTTTACGTTGACTGCTGTAGACGTTGACCCGCAGCAACATGCACCATAACGAGAGAAAGGCAAATTGAGGAAAAGAGAAAACTTGAACTTTTCTTAATTTGCATTTTTTCTAATTTTCTTGCCGTTTTCGAATTGTTGCTTCCAAAATGAAAAACCAATTACATAATTACAATGCCACGCTGTTTGTCATTGTTACTACTACTGGCATACACGCTAGGATATTGCGTTAAAGCTGTCCTCGGCCTCACCATGTACCATACTTTGTTTATCAATGCCCCAAATTTGATTTCTTTTCTTTCTCTCCTCTACTGACTAGTAAGCAACATTCATAATGACACATTAAGGGTCCTCTTATTCCAAAACAGGGTTTTTAAAATTATTTATGGGACAACCAACTTTTCAACTACTTCCCGCTCTCAATGTCATTTCTGCATTTCGGTCTTGTGTGTCTCTTGAACTACAAGTAATTCTACGAGGATCATCATAACAAGAAAAAATTAGGGTAAGTTTTTTTTTACCCGTTTTCTGTTTGTCGTTTATAACTTTAGTCTACTTTCTGGTGTCAATTTTCTTCTAGAGATTGTTATTGTTGTGCTTTTTTATTAAACAAATAAAACAACGTGTCTTCCAATTCTTATGCACATAAACACACAAACACAGAAAAAAACAACGCCTTTTAACTACTTCCCCCAGACCGTCATTGTACTTTTTAAGTTTTTTTTTGCTTTTACTCTAACACTCCTTGAAAAAAAGCCGAGGTCGTCCTCATAACATGGTATAATGTATGTATCGTGGATGCTCTCATGTTATTTCTTGTTTTGTTCGTTTTTAGGCTTATCAAAAAGCAATAAAGATTACAGCGTTATCAACACCACTTGCTTATTTCTCTTTCTTCGTCGTCTTCTTTGCCTGTTTTTTCTCGGCACAGAAAAAAAGTATATTCAAACGCAACGAAATAACAACAATCGTCTACAAACTGTTCACTTGCTGCACCACACAAACTATTCAAAATCTCTTTCTTGCTCACGTCTTGTTTTTTTTAAAGGTCAAAATTTTAAACTCCCAGTGAAAAAATATATAGTGCGGTTCTTTTTTAAAATGTGTATACACACACAGAAATTCTTTTTGAAAAAATGTAATCTTCCAGTTGAATGTTCAGCACTTGACAACTTGCAACTTGACTCACATCTTCATCCTAAGGAATAATGTGGCAGCCACAAAATCCGAGGAGGAGGACAATGTTGATAGCTCTTTTTTATTTTTATTTTCGTTGTGGCATTTGACTTGCTTGCTCGCTAAGTGAACACCGACAACTGAGTGGTGTGGTGTCGAGTTGATAGAGTCACGACGACGTGCTGCTGCTGAAGAAAAAGACAAAGATGATGAGGACCCCTTTCTTGTTCAATGACTGCGGTTGGTTAGCCATCATCGTGACAACGTAACCTAGAGTCAACTCTTGCTTTTTTTCTCTCGTTGTCTCTTCCACTTCTACACAACTATAAAGTCTCCCTGGAACAGGGAACGAGTGCCTCACTCACAGTCTCAATCTCTTGGTGCCCCTTAACTCGAAACTCAAGAGCACATAACCTACTAGTACAGTAGCAACACCAGATAATATTCTCGGTCACACTACCACCGCACTCTCAAAAGTTGACAGATGAACTTCTCAGTGAATATACACAAGTTATGTTCTCTCTTGGCTGGCCCGACTGTTAATAATGTATCCACACATGCAGGCACACACATTATTTCTGCTAATCACCTGCCTGCCTACCTTTTTATCCGCTCAGGCTCACAATCAGTCAGTAAATGAGATCTGGAAGATGTGAGGGAGCGAGTTTGGTTTCGTTCTGTGTGTGCAGACACAAACACACACTCACTGAGAAAAACGAGCTTGCTTACTGCCGTCCCTGCTGCTTCTATTGCAACTACTTCTACATTCATTCACACGATCAACCAGAGAGCTATAGAAAAGTACGGCAGTCACAGCACCACCACCGACCGAGAAGAGGCAATATAATAAGAAGAGCAGACATGCTCACCTTAGCTAACAGGAGCACTACACAGAAATAAATAGAGAGTTAGAAAGAGAGAGATGATTATGATCACATCACCACCATCACCCATCCTCCTTCGTTTTTAACTTTTGCTGCTGCTTCTGCCTTGTGATCATATCATATCAATATCATTCTTACATTATTATCAGCAGTAGGATCATCATCTTCTTCATCAATAAAAGGAATGTTGTTAGTATTGCTGCTGTAGCTACTAAAGTGATGATCACGTTGATGAGAGTTTTTTAGTGGCCTTTTTTACTATGACTCTTTTCTGTGGGTAAATAAACAGTAATAATAGTGTTTGCTCTTGGTTTTACGTATTATTTGTAAGGAAGAGCAAACCAGAGAGAGAGAGAGAGAAACAAGCCTTCATTTTTACATTGGCAAGATTGAACAAATACTCCCCAAAATCGTGGTGGAGGTAGCAGTAGTAATGTTACAAAGAGTATAAAAATCATTTAAATTATTTACATAGATAGGCATAAAAATATTATAAAGAAGAAGTGCAGACAGGTGGAGTTGTTGTTGGTGGTAGTACGGGTATTCTGACTGTAAAACAAGCAAGTGGAATGAGTAGGTTTGTGTCTCTGTGTGTGTGTTTGCATATATTTTAACTACTTTTCTTGCTAAATGCTCACACAGTCTTAGCAGAACACAATACGGAAAAGAATTTTCGTGTGAGAGCTTGCAGTTAGTATAATGGCTAAGGGAGGAACACGGAGAATTGTGGTAAAAAACGGTGTGGACGACAATTATTACCGAGAATGTATGCATGGGTACTGGGTAGGGTGTTTTAAATATTGGCTTAGCAGAAAAAGAATATTTGGGCGAAGGAGACAGAGACATACCCATTTACATGTTATAGTAGATCGTAGCAGGCTTATTGGCATTTCTCTACTTGCATTACTACTACTACTAGTAGTAGACTGATGTGTGTGGAAAAAGCAAGAGAAAAACTGCCATGCTCAAGTAAATAGCATGGCGCTATGGCTATCGTTAGAGCCCGGTATACATGAACAGTTCAGGTAAGATGGAGAGAGAGAGAGAGAGCGAATTAAAAAGTTAACAAGACTTGACTGACAAAGTGTGCACTCTTTTTGTACACATTTATTTCGGTGGTTACGAGCTGCGTTACGACGGAGCAGATTGCGGATAATGGGATAAAGGAACATGAAGACGACAACAGTCAAGGCGAGTGCGAGTTTTTACATGCTTGTTGGTGTACGCTCTTTGTGCTCTGCATTTTGTACGTTTTACAAACACATTTACATTTTGCCCTGCCTCGCTTGCATACATCATCATCATCACCACCAGCCGCGAAGGATAGGGAAGGTAAAAAGTCGTGGCAATCATGACGATATGATGGTGGTGGTGTAAATGAGTTCAGAAAGCTGGGCAAAAGATTATGATGGCAGGCAAGTGGGTATAATCTGTGAAGCGATTCCTTGTGGTTCTCTGGCCACCACTGTACATACTGGTCATTGTGGTCATGCATACAAGGAAAGACTGCAAGAAGAGTGGACTGGACTGCTGTTCTGAGAGGGAGGTAAATGGGCACAAGAGTATATGTGCCGCGGTCTGTAAAAAAATTCATTGCAAGACCTATTGAGAGAAACGTGCATTGTAATTTGCAGTAAAGAAACTTGCAAGGTATTAAGGTGCTGGAAAAAAAACGTGCAGGTAGACCTCTGATAACTGAGTACTTTTTCTGGTGCGCAGTTTAAAACGGAAACTCAGGAAGAACAGTTGCCACTTCTGGCGTCATGTCCGTGTAACATTTTTGTTCTTTAAAAATAGTAATAATAAGTAATTACTGTCATGGTTATTTGTGCAAATGCCGTAAATAACAGGGTTATCAAGGAAACAGGGCTGGCGTTATGGTATAGCTTGGCGATAAGCATCACTCACTGCGTCCCATTAATTTATAACATTCAAGTACTACTAACCAAAAAAATTGATTGCCCATTTTATGTTCGGCAATTGAAATAAAAAAGTGTATTTTTTAAAGCTGGCATATACGTATCTGGGATCCCACAGAAGTAGGTTTTTCGACATTTTTTTCTCTTTGAAAGGACCTCAATAAATACCTGGTGACGTTATATTCCTGTATGCCAGTATGCAATCAAGTCATGAAATGGTTTCTCTCCGGGCTACCCGGTGTTTGTCATATTGCCATATTAAACCCTAGTGCTGCTTCTGGTCGTTTTGATGGGAGATTCATGTCGGAACGAGTAATGTGTATACCTATAATATCTCCATCTATCTCGACGAGTTTTTAATTACTTTCATTTTTCTCTTTTATTTATGTACACGCAGTGTAGTAAAGAGACAGATGGACACGTATATAGGTAGGTAGGTTGACTGTCAGAGAACAAGTAAGAGAGGAGAGGAGGCACGTTCAGGAGGGAGAAAAATACATGCAGGTAGAGTGGTCTCTCACAGTGCAGGCAGTATTCTAGGTAACTATGGCTCTATGTACTTTGATAACAGTGTAAATAAATAAAGGGGTGAAGGTGGACAGGATCTACTTTCTGCCGGTTTTTGTGTTTTACCACCGCCACCATCATCCCCACACAACAGCCACTACCGAGCTGCCGCCGTAAAGCTGGTATTTAGATAGTAAAGGCAAACGCACAGGTAAGACGGGAGAGTTGGGTAGTAAGTTGAGTAATAAAAAGAGACAGGTAAATGGTATGAAGAAGGCACACCACCACAAGGGAAAAATAGAGATGAGGCCCCTCTGGTATGGAGTAATCTCCCCAGCAATCCAAACACCACCACACGGCACACACAGGATACTTTTTACACGGTTTGGTGTTGGTAGCGGTGATGATGATGATGGTGGTGGTGGTAGTGCTATTCTGCTGACAGTATCGGTGCGTGCAAATGGGTTGGTTGGTTTGCTTAAGCGATCCTTTATATTTTAATACCTTTTTAAAGTGTTTCTCTCGTTCACTCTTGGCTATTGCTATTGTGTATACACGGTAGGATGAGGATGGTGAATGTGGCGATGATACAATGTGTGTAGGTAGAGAGGTGCAGGAAAATTGAATGAGAGAGAGAGAGAGACAGCAAAGTTGCTGGGAACATTTAGCATTACACACACAATACAAGTTGACTGAGGCGAGATGGGGATTGGCTGGGGATGCCGAACATGGCGTGCCATCACTCGTCCAAAAGGGACAAAAAGAGGTGTGCTTTCCAAAGTGCGGCCCTGATCCGCCCAAACACTTGGCAAACTCAATTCGTCGTTGTCTTCGTCACACACACACATACACACAAACCAAACCAGCTTGGGGAATTACACAAAAAAAATCGTTTGCTAAGATGCATTACATACGTACATAAACAGGCATTTTAAATTGTCTTTTGCTTCTTCTTCTCTCTCTCTCTTTCGCTCTGTCTCAAAATTCAATGAATTCAGCCTCTTGAAGATCTGAAGTCATTTAGCGGTAGAACAGCAAGAGGATGTTTTTTACTTGTGTGAATGAATATACGATACGACATCATCAAGATGTATTATTATATGTTATTCTTCCAAACACATCTCTGTAGTTGTAGCAGCGACTGTTGCTGTTTACCTGGCTAGCTAAACGCAAAGATCAACTGGCAACTGGCAGCAGCAGCATCCAAAATGAACCAAAGATCTCGGCGACGTTACATTACATGATTACATTACGTACATGTACAACAACACAACACGGTAAGCGAGCCGACGACGACGATCACAGACGAAGGCTTCGTCGTCGTCGTCCACTTGTCAGTTGTCTGACTTTCTTCTGAATTTTGGTGCCTTCTCTTTTATTTCGGACCAGAAAAATCAGCATTTTTAAAGAAAAAGGCCTCTCTCTCCGCTCCTCACACAGTCTTTCGGGCTGGATAATTTTTAACACGCAGGTTATCATGCAACAATCATCATATTATCATCCTTTATTATGATTATCCTCATTTTTCCCGAATATTTAGGCTTGTTACCATGATTATTACAAAGTCCCCCAAAAACTAGCACGGAGTCGCGACTCGGTTACCAGATTTTCGTTGAAAATATATATAATAGCCAGTGAGCTACATACTAAAATGAAAAACAAAACAGCCTTTTTCCTACCTCCTCCACCTCCTTCTAGACAGCTTTCCTCGCCTGATCATCTCGCTGCTAAAAAATTATCGTCGTCTTGCCATATATTTTTGTACATTGCTTCTCAATATGCCGTGCAATCATGACGACGATAATAGTGTTGCTTCTGATGATGATGACGATGATGCAGCAATCAAATAAGCTATCCACACACACCAATCGGTACACCGAGAACAATGAGGTAACCTTCTATTATGTGCGCAACGCGCAGCGCCCAGCAAAAGTCACTAAACTATTCTTATTATCCTCATAATAATAATAATAATAATAATAATAACATCAATCAGTCGCACAAATATAAAATAAAATGTATCTCTGCTTACCTGCCTACCCCTCCCCTCCTGTTCTCCCTCATTTACTTCTCTCTCTCTCGATATATCTTTAATTTTCTAATGTGGCCTGACTTGGTGATGATGCTGATTTTAGTGCCTACCTGTACCTCTGCAATTATAGCATTCTCATCATGCGTCCTCTCCTCCAACATGTCTGCTCTTACAGTAATGTCCGCAAAACTCTCAAACAAGAAAAACAGACAAAATCCCTGTTTGAAATCTCTCTCCGCAAACACGGTAAAATATTTTTTTTCGCAAGCTCGCTGAGAAAATCGTTTCCCTGCTTGCCACAGTTGCAACAACGTAACCAAGCAACAATGGCACTAATAATAGTAATAGTAATCACAATACACAACCCAAACATGCATAACTGTTGATGATGATGATGATGATGATAAACATGCTATTATAATGTGTACCGAGTTCTTTCTGTGCGCTGTTCTGTGCGGCAGTGAGATTGGCTGATGGTGGTGGTGCTACAGAGATTAGTAACTTGTTTGCTGATTGTCTTTTAGTGTTATTACCACTTACCATTATTATTATTATTAACACCACTACCACCACTACTACTATACGACTACACAACCACCAACTTATTATATATACATTCACAGTTTACCACCACAAGGCGCACTATTACTACTACCTCTCTCTGCTGCTGTTTCTTACATCTCCTCTCTATCAGTCCGCAACATGGGGATGATGATTATTATTACAATTTTGGTCGGAGGTGTTCAGGCAACGCAAGGCAGCGCAACTTATTTAGACAATTCAGATAGTTTGTGATTTTACGACTGTACTTATCATCGTCAAAAATAGAAGTTGAATGCGTAGTCACTATCGTTGCGACCGTCAGTGGGATTTGTGGTGTATTTATGGCCTGGGTAGATGGATTCTGAATTCTGACTGAGCGCTTTGTGCAACTCTGTCTGTAATGACGGAGGAGAGAGAAAGAGAGAGAGAGAGAGATCGATTAAAACCAAACAACCAATTGTTAGTAATGGATATAATGCTTTGTTTTCTAGGCATTAGTTTATCCCATTTTAAGTGGATTGTAAAAAATGGAGATATATAATAACAATATGTAAAAGTAAAAATGCGGTGGTGGTAAGGTGATACACATACCAGGCCGGTGACGACGACGGTATGCAATGGTATGCTTAGATATCGGCAGATCTCTAAAGTCGTTGGCTATTTTATTCCGTGTTCCTTTTAAAGAAGAAAGCGTTGTTGCTGTTGTTGTTCTGATAGTTTTGCTCGATGTGATCGATACCGGATTAAGATTAGCTAATAAGTAGCATGCACTGTAGCAATAGTCATAAATGATAAGCTAATTATTATTCCATTTTTTACAGAATGATATTATGGTCTTGGTTCAGGGAATTGTCTCAAGTTGCCCACACACGTCGAGGGAGTAGATGTTCTTGGGTATATAAATGTGTGTGCATGTTTCTGCCTACCTGCTATTTATTTATACTACGCCGTAAGTCCCACTACAGCAGTTGTATACTGTTCAATGCACTCGACACTCAGCCAAATCGGTAATGCGTGCTGGTGGTAGGACTAACTCGAGCATTTTTTTGTCATTGCCCACTCAACTGCATAATGTTGGGCTACTTTAAAGGGATTTCCGTTGCTGGTCTACAAAAAACACTTTTTACACTTTTCCTTCTTCCAGTTTCGTGGAAGAAAGGCAACGGAAGTGTAAAAATGTATAATGTGAGCTTTAATAAAAAAATCCAGACCGTCCTTTGACTGCCACATAGGTAAAGTGGTAAAAGGGTCATTTTTAGTATTTTACGCGGTTAGCTAATAAAACTGCTATTTATTTTGATGATGACCTTTGTTCTCTCTCGTCCTTCTCTTTATAGTCACCAGCCATCATCACTACAACCACTACCACCGTCATTATAATAATCATACAGACTGCCCAACCTGGAAAGATTTTTTAGATTTTTACTAGGGCTGCTTGCTGCTGTTGCTGCTTTACGTCCGTTTATGCTGCTCAAAGGAGCGAACATACCCACACCCTCTACTTATTTTTCTATTTACCCTATAGCTATGATGATGATGATGAGGAGTCTTGCATAATAATATTATTATTATTATTATTTCTATTAAGACGATGACCATCTTTAGCCTTCTTACTTACCAGTCTTGCTTGCTTTTTACCATTTGCACCCACACACCCTTTTTTCCTCCCTAACTTTTAAACAACCAGGGAACACTTCAAAATTCTTTATGAAGCTTTCTCAGCAAAGAAATCCAAAATACATCGTCATCACCATCAACGTGATTCTCGTCTAAAAGCCCTCATTATTAGTTGGACTATTTATTAAGTTAGCCAGTCTAGCCATGGTTACAGGTAGAAAAACGATTATTTTCTCTGGAGTAAGTAGTCGCCATTGCAGTCTAAAACAAGGCTGATGGTGTCTATACTTCCAATAGTACCTCTCCAAACCAATACTTTTTCTTTACTTGCAAGTTACTTTTCCTGTTAGGTTATGTTTTGTTGCTAATAATGCGTTTTTTATATGTGTTTATTGGTTGACTAGCTGTATAGTATTTCAAAAAGGTAACTAACAATAAGTATTACACTTTCCTATTTGTACTGGTTTTAGCCATTAACTTGCTGGTGTACCTGTAATAAGAAAGTAAAAGTTGATGAAGGAAAATAGTTGAAAAGGATTTTTTATACTAAAAATTATGGGAATTGAGCTGTTTTGTACAACATGACTTTTTTAGGCATTCAGATTCATTCATATTGACAACGCCAGCAGCATAGATGTAGTAGTAGCACATTACATGGAGTTGGTATGATGTAGTAGACAACCACAAAACCTACTCCGCAGTAATAGACGTTGATGTAAAAAAAGTTGATTGGTGGCAGTGGCTCATTTTTTAGAGTACCTTTAGAAAGTGGTAGTAGTAGTAGTAGTAGTA
>JAHZNB010005515.1:24166-69621 GCA_027744295.1 Callyntrura guangdongensis
GTAGTAGTAGTAGTAGTAGTACCAGCAGCAGTCATTGAGGTAATGTCGGAACACGGTAATAATGATGCTAATCTGGCGAGAGAGTGGAGTATTTTGAGAATGTCCGATTATCCAGCAGAGCACACCACAGCAATCAACAGTCAGAGTGGACCTAATATTGCGAAAGTGGGAGCAAAGAGAGAGAGAGAGCAAGATGGAGTTATGACATTCCAACACACATTTCTCTCGCAATTACAACTGCTGCCTATTAGCAGGATGATTGAGTAAAGTGGAGCGATGAAATGCCCAGTCATCCTCATCATCTGCCAAATAAATCTCCAAGTATCAATTTAATTACACACGACAGGAGCAGCAGCAGATGGACAGACAGACTTTGGATATCTCCCATTATTACTCCTATTATTACTTTTTTTCTCTGTGTATAGCTGTGTTTATTATGCTAACGACATTCTTTTTATTTGATCCACTCGTCTTTTCTCTTTTGATCTTTTAGGTATGCCATCTACACAACTACTACTACTACTGCTTGATTGTGTTATTTTTTTTTGCTAATTGCTATCTTTACTCAATTGTCCATTTTCATGCGACTATTATCATTATGATGCTTTTCTACACTCATTTCTCTTATCATTCTGATTAAACATGCAGGAGTAGAGGAGCAGAAGAACAACAGCCACAAACCACCACGGCTTCCCTCCCATTTATATATCCTTATCATCTAATAATATTGTCAATATCGTCTCAATTTATGCCCTCCCGTTGGTGATATGATGAAGATGACGTTGAGTCGTCGAGTGGTACAAGACCAACGAACGTGTTCGTACACGCTTAATTTGTTCAGGGTTGCATAAAGATAGTAAAAATGGCTGGAATGCTGATATTATTCTTCCTTTCCTGGCACACGGCAGGCATGTCTAGTTTTGTGGCTTGTGCACCTTTAGAAAATAACATATACATCACAACACTAACACAACTGCATCTCCTCCCCTACTAATTAATTACTCTACTTTTCAACCAGATCAATGAAAATTCCTTCTCTGCTCGCATTCTTGTTTGGTCCTATTGACTAGACTCCCGCTGTTGCTGCTGCAGGACTGTTATTCCCTAACTACCTCGTCTATTTACATACTCAAATTTCCATTTACTTTTTTTATTGTCTCATCTCTGAGGATTCATCCTTTCTGCCTCGGTACGCGTAGTCACTTTGAATATAATGAATGAAAATGCCATCGAGAAACAACAAAAATGGAAATGAAACATTTATTTTAAAATCCATTCTACCAAAATATTCCACTCTCTCTCTCTTTCTCGCTAGCTCAGTTGATCTATTTAAGTAACTAGCTCCACTCCCACAGTCACCTCATCAATAATAACAATAATTATTCTAGTTACCACATTATTACACTATTTCTACATTACTACATCTCCAACTACTAATACCAATGCGATGTACTACTTTATTAAACATGTCATTTAATTCCAGCACCCGAGAGCACCAGAGCAAGAATCATTACGTTACAAGTTTTTTTTTTCACTTTGTCTGGTTTACATGGTATGTTAGTTGTAAGTACGTGTATTATGTCTGACGTCTGATGTATAACACACAGAAAGACACTACAAAATACACGCTCTCACTCACAACTTGTTATAACAATAACAAAACATTTTTCCCTATTGTCATCATATTATATGATTCTTTCTCTCTCTCTCTCCCTCCTCGTTTCTTTTTTATGAGACGTCTCCCATGGCCCAAGCAAACAGCAGCATCACCACCACAGAACAAAGTCACAATACAAATCCACACACACAGCTTGTTTCTTTTATGAAATATTTTGTGTAATGAGACGTATGATCATGAGAGAGAGAGAGAGAGAAAAAAATGATGAGGATGCATTTGCTTGCTTGCCTTTTGCTTGATTGCTCGTTGAGTCTCTTGTCCATTCTTGCCCATCCATTTTACCATCTATTCTCTTTTTTCACATTCATCCATCTATCCATCACTCCTTCTCACTATTATTATCTTTTTTGATTTTCTCTTCAGTTACACACAGGATGACGGAGAATGGGGCAAAGAAGAAGACGAAGAAGATGAATATAAAGAAATGTAATTTTTGCTCGTCATCATCATCATCATCGTCGTCATTATTATCTTCACCGTCATTTTTGCTCATGTATGAGATGTGCGTGTGTGTGTGTGTGCTCTGTGTAGGCTTTCTATAATAATATCATCTTCTTCGGTGATATCCTTTTGTTGTCAAGGTAGGTATGAAATTTTGACTTTGGCCACTGCCACTACTACTGCTGCTGTGTTAGCTTGGTTCGGACGATAATCAGGATGATAGTGCGATCCAACGTGTGGGGAACAATAGGAAGAAATGCCCAAGACACTGATTTTGGCTTTTCTTTCTTCGTCTCTAACTGCCACTGCTTGGCTGCTGCAGTTTCTCTCTCTCTCTCTCTCTCTCTCTCTCTCTCTCTCTCCTTGTCTTCTTTTCTTCTGACTTGTTAAGTGTACACCCTAAAAATTCAAACTAATAATGACAATCAAAATGAGAAATGTTAATAATATTACCAGACTTTAATCTATCCAATCCTACTACTGCAAACTGCAACCTCAGTAGTAGTTAGAGGTGGTGGTGGTGGTGATGTTGGCGTGATTTTGAACGACTTCACACACACCACCACCACCTATTTCTCTCCAAAGCCAATGACTTGGTCTGCCTGCATTCGACATTATTGCACACAGGTAATTATTGACAATGGAATGTGATTGACAGGTGAAAAACGGCACAAAAAAGAGGTAATAATATAATCCAGTCATCTTCATTCCTCTACCCATGGCATTAGTTTAAGTATTGAAGGGTAGTCAAGTCGATCATCGTCGTCATTGTTGTCATCGTCAGAAAAAAGAAAAATACGAAAAAAGGAGAATCGGAATCGAACAAGCAAGATTACACATTGCTGAGCTGGTTCAACACAAGGAGACCCAATGTCAGTTTTAAAATGGGAAGAAAAATGACATGGGAAATTGTATCCAAATTCTCATTTCATATACTCTCCTTTCTATATAAGCGGCAGAATTTCTATATAAAAAAACATATAGTCAACTTGTTGGCATGATTGGAAAGTAAAAATAACTTTGTAGTCATTTCAGCTTTCCACTACTACCTATTATCCACCCATCTTGGTATCAGCTTCACCCACCCATTTCAAAGCAGAAACACAAGATGAAAATGTCTTTCTTTTTTCCCGATTAATAAATTAATATTATTATCGTCATCATCACCATCATCATCACATTTATTTCTATAGCTAAAAAAGGATCTTGTACACCAAACACCTTATTTTTTCACTTCATTTTTTGTTATTTCTTCTATTATTATTGATCTACTCCATTGTACCATTGTTCCCTGGTCGCTAGATGAAGAGGACGACAAGAGAGAGGGAGACAGATAGACAGAGAAACAAAAAAAACCTTCTTCAGATACCCTACCCAAGTATCACTCTGAAGTATCCAACGAGTGTTTATCTCAGAACCGCGTTTATAAAAGAAGCAGAAGAAAGCCGATCTCTGAAAAAAGGGGAAATAATTCATAACTTTCCATATAGCCACCACTTTATCATTGGGCACTTGAATTAGAGTGGGCAATCTCTACTGCAGCATCATTGCTCTCCTCTTTACAAACAGCCACTTCTTCTGCTAGTACGATTCAAGGGGAAACGATATTATTGTCTGCGATGGGATGCCACATCAAAAAAAGATGAGATGTGTGTACGTACATTCACATTCATGTACTGTGTAATTATCAAATACAAAAGAAGATACAAGCAGTTTATAAGCATGTGTCTATAAATTATCGATCTATCACGACCACGACCACGACGGCGAATAGGCAATGACCATATTGTATTTATGGTTACACAATACAATAATAATTCTGCCACTGTGAACACTGCCAAAAACCATTGCTACCCCGGCTACAACATCTCCTTTTCTTTTTTCCACTGAAAACGTACACCCACCTATACAGGATTTTTTTACACAAAAAAATGTTTCGTACTTTGTGGTTACATACCATCACTTCGGTACAATAAGTAAATGAGAATAATAAGAACGGTTATGTAAAAGGAGCATAAAATAAAAATGATAAAAGCACTGCTTGTATTACAGATATGAGGTATTGCGTTATTCTTCAACTTTGAAAAATATGTCTGCTGATGAACGCTAACCGTTTTTGTAAAGAAAGTAAAAACCACAGTGCTCATGATCGTCATCATTATAATTACGATCATCATCAACATTTTTTCTTTGTCCTACTCATTCTTGAAAAATTGACAAAAGATAAAAAGACACACACTCTTACACACATTCGGCATTGATCAGCATCACCAACCAAGGCATTGAACTTGTTCCTTTCAAGTTGTTGGTAAGTAGCCGTGCCCGATTAGAAAAAATACACAACGATAAAAAAAATTACAAAAAGAAAAGAGACAAAGAATGCCAGGAAAACTACTTGGTTGACTTTCAATAGCTCAGCCCCTCTGGCTCACTGGATGCTTGTGACTGCCTACAAATATGATCTTTCATTAAAAAATATGAACACCGACATAATTATATTATTTTCTTGAGTATCAGTTTAAACGTTTTTTTCTTCTGACCGGTGATACCAACTACAAGTTATGAGTTTACTCTCTTCACTCTTTCTTCCTAAAAGGGCACTTGACTTGATACTTTTTTTCTGATTGTTGTGTGCACAGTGCACATTTTGCCGACATGTCGAGGAGTTGTTGGGCTGCTGTTTGCAGCAGTAGTTGTGTTGGTGTAAGAGAATGATGACGAATGACGACTACGATTATGATTATGACGATGATAAAGATAAACGCGTTATTTTCTCTGGTTGTATAGCACCAAGTGTGTATTTATTTATGATCCGCCGAATGGGGATCGACTCAAGGGCTTGAAGAAATGAAACTGGCCACATAACGCTACTACTTGTGTATCTCAAGTTAGCAAGATAAAAAACATGAAAAAATTAGCCATCGTTAAAATCTGTGTGATGATGATAATAAAATACACACTACGTACTACTGCTAGTAGTACCACAACAACACTTGTACAATCATTGTGCATTTTTCCTTTTATGTTCTTTTTTACAAGGGTGGTGGAGGTGGTGCGATGAAACGCTCATATTTTCTTTCCTAGTTCTTTTTTTGTGGTTGACCGTTGTTATCAGTTGAATACATAAAATAATAATAAATATATAGTATAAATACGTGGCAACAAAATATTGTTATTGTTGTTATTATTAACTGTGTGTGCACGGATAGCTAGGTATATCATTGTACTTGAGAAGAAGGAGTCGTGTAACTTTGTTGTAGCTTTTTTTTTGCTGCTGTGTAGTAAGTAGTGTGCTTTGTGAAGAGGCGCTTTGGTAGACCATATCAAAATGTCAGGTAAGTTAGTTGGTAGAGGTGGTGCGTAGCAGAGCTGCCTAGTGTCAGCTATATCTAATACCTACAATATATGTATGTATACTGGTAGTCACCATATCAAAATGCCAGGTAAGTTAGTTGGTAGAGGTGGTGCGTAGCAGAGCTGCCTAGTGTCAGCTATATCTAATACCTACAATATATGTATGTATACTGGTAGTCAGGCAGTCAAAGCCTTTAAATAAGAATCATATTACAATAACAGTAACCATAAAAGTGTGGGAACAAACGCGAGGAATTGGACGGAGCAAAAATTATTTCACCGATAAGATATGTTTTCTCCCTCATCTTTAATCCTGTCGTATTATCCCATTATTATTTTCCACGTGTAAAGGATAATTAATTAAATAAATTAGTGATGGGTAGATTGTGAGTGGGTGAATTTAAGCTTTTACTGTCAATTTCTTTTTTTTCCTTTTTTTGGTAAGCAGGGAAAGAGGAGGAGGACGGCGACAGAAGAGGTGTTGTGTAGGGGAACTTTTGGCTGGCTGGTATAGTAGGTTCTTGGTGCAGAAAAATTGGTTGTTGTCCCGCGTCACCCCAGATGGCTATGAAGAAGCTTCGTAGGGTGGGTGATGTAACTTTGGGAATGGTACAGGATGAGAGGAAAAAAAGAAAATTTATTGTGAGAAGGGAAGGGCATGGGAAGAGTGAGTAGAGAAAGAGACGACGACAAGGAGCATGATTACCCCATTTATTTTGTATGTATTAACATAATAAGTAATATTACCTATTCGTGTCGTCTTACGAAAAATGACAAATGGTGTATTGCCAACCCGAATTGAAATATTTTATGAATGGATGCTTGACTCCTTGGTTTAGTCGGTCTGGTTTGTCGAACTCATTACAAATTGTACTACAACTTTTGTTTACCGGTTTCTCGCTAAAGGTATGTACAAGCAGTTAAGTCAAGTAGTCTTGAAAATTGTACCCAACGAAAACTTGGCAGTTGTCAGAAGATTTTCTTTTTAAAACTAGTATCAATCAAACACGGCAACTAAAACAAGTGTTTATATTATCTTGACATAAAAAACCAACGAAAAGTGAAACTCAAATACTTTTTATTTTTAAATTTGTACACCTGTCCAAATTTGTTTGTAATAAAAAAATTAATTATACTGAATTAATTCGAAACTAAACTTCCACATCTAAAATTAAATGCAACTTGTAGTAGTTTCCTAAAGTTATAGTCAGCAGCGCCACAGCTATTTTTATTGTCAGGATACGATATATAAAATATATGCTGTAGATTTAGCATCTAAATGCAAACGAGTAAAACAGAGGTAGAAGGTTCTCTTACACACCAACCATCATCCAGAGACTAGAGGCGATTATTTTGCTTGGTATTTTCCGTCTTTCTACTAGTTACATTTTAGCAAGTCTACCGGACACCCTTTATTTTCTAAAATTGCAAAATGTGACGCTTGTGAAACAAAACGATGCCATTTTTTGTGTAAAACTGATCCATTGATGTAGCATTTTGGTTGGGTTTTAGACTTGATCTTTTAACCATTTTATCGTGTCGGTCGATCTCTTACTTGCCGATTCGATTTACCAAAGGCAATAAGACTAGGAATATATACGCCTCATAATATATCTTATAGTATGTAATTTTCATAATAATAAATGATCGAGTGAGAGTACTGCTTCTACTAAAAGGTTATTTCACCAGACCTGAAAATCATTGAGTCTCCTCTTTCTTCACTATCGCTCTCTCTCTCTCTCTCTGTCTGATATTTTCCCTGGTGCTCTAACAAAATTTGCTCCTGCTGCTGATGGTGCAGAAAGTGGCAGTCAGAAAAGTAAAACGTCCTGGTAATCATATCATCATAATAGATAATCTTTTTTCAACAGCAGATATAATAGTGACATGACGTGAGAAGCCGGTAACTAGAGTAAAGCACACACACTACACTTGTCTTGTCAGACTTAAAAACCAACATTATTATTATGCATGCATAGCTGCTTGTCCTATCCTTTGGTTTTTATATAATGATAATCTCGTAAAAAATGATGAATGAAAGAGTGGCGGTACCATGGCAGTGGTGCTACATGGATCAAAATGTGTATCTTCCTACATTGTACCTCTCAAAGTTGACTACTCCAAAAAACACAAAGAGAGCAGAAGCAGGGAAGTAAATACACACACTCCTTCATAATACCTTGTAAAGTGGCTGATCGGCGGCGTCGATGGTGTCGTTCCTCTCTTGTTCAAGTGTCGGTCTCTTGACAGATTTTCGTGAGAAAGGGTTGATCCAGATCACACTTGGATAATAAATATGCGGATTATTGTACACACACAGCAGTCAAGTAACTACATTTTTCTACTGCTGCTGTCACGTCTACCACTACTACTGTCAGAGAAAATGGTGCAAGTGCTGAGCAAACGAGGGTGCTTTTAGTAACGAAAGAAAAAAAGTAAAGTCAGTCAGTCATCATCGTAAATAATGGTGGTGGTGGTTGTCATGATGATGCAGAGGTGGAGGATAATGACGCAGATATTATTATTATTATTATGATGATGATGACAGACTGCCAGTACTACAGTGAGTGAGTAATCCTCAGCTTTTATCCTGTACGCCAGTAACCGAACGAAGATGCCCGGCGAAATGGTTCCGTTTAACAAGTCTCTACAGTCATGGGATGCACGGCAGACTGACAGACAAACAAGTCATCGCAATATTATGGGATGACGCAGGGAACATGTACAAAATGTAAACAATATCATTATATTATTAGAGTGATGAGCTATACGCGTAAGTAATTCCTTAGCAGCAGTAACAGTTCACATGAGAGATGTCTTTATTGATATGACGGTGGTGGTGGTGATGATGATGGTGAGGATGAGGAAGAAGACAGACGACACTGATACTTGTGAGGATGATGACGACGATTTTTTTTACCGCATTGCCTTTCTCATTCCTGTCTCTTTCCCTCCATCTCTCGCACTTTTCAGTGCGCTATTACTACTGCTGCTGAGGATGCTCATTTGATACTTTCATGTGTGCTCGACATTTGGGATTGTGAATATGAGGAAGCTCCTTTTTTGCTACTTGACGTTCGGTGGGAACGGTGGTAATTGTAATATATAATAATAATAATAATAATAATAATAATAACACGTTTTCCCTTCTCTTATCCCTACTGGCTGATGCTTTGGTAACTTCGATGTGAAGAGCGAAGTGAGTGATACGATTTTTTGCGCAATATCATGCCGTCATCTACTTTAATATGCATTCATGTCATAATAAGGTAGCAAATTATTTGATCTTGGTCATCATCACTATCGTCACGGCATGGTTAGGGGAAGACTCCAACTCCTAAGGAAAAAAAAAGAAAGATCAGTGGTTTTTTTCTTCGACATACACACCAAGTTTATCAATACTTTGCTGCACCCGAGACGAAATGATATTCTTGGGGATGGTATGAATATATGAACGTCAAGGTACTTATTTTTGGGGCTGACAGCAAATTTAAAATGATGACAAACAATAAAGAAAATCAAAGACAGCAGTCCTTATGAATTTTTACTACGTGTTGCCATGAGATTCCTCCTCATAAAGGTATGAACGGGATACCTGTGTAATTTCTGATGTAGAATTATATATGCTCACCATAAAAATAAATGGGCTTCCGACCTCGACGCAATCAAAATTTGCTGCCTGCTCACTTGACTGATCGCCATCGTAATAAATAAGTCAAATGACTGATTCAGGTAGTTATAAAGGTAACACCATAACTATCAACGCTACTGTAATAATAAACAAAGTGTGCAACATATTTTTACTATTTATATACGTAATCATCTCTTGAATAGCAAGCAAGAGAGAAGAAACGAGGTATGTAATAACAACCCCATCACAGGAGGAAAATGGAGGAATACTCCGCTGCTCAAGAAAAATCGACAGTTATTGAGCTGCTCAATTTGTCTAGGTCGACATCCCGCTGGGAAATTTAACTCGAAGAAATGGAGAAGCGGAAAATATGTGTACTCGAGAAAGAACACAAAACGTAATGCCTGGCATATAAGGAAGAAGAAGACACGTTCTTCATCTTCTTAAAAAACTAAAACAGATGAATCTTAAAAATTCCTTGGAGGAAAATTGAACCCTTGTTGTGGACGATCACCACCAGAAGTACCAAAACAAGCTGGTAAAAAATGAGTTATATCTCTCCCTCTTGTAGCGGTAGTGATTTACTCGGTCTCTCTATGGCAAACCTGGCAACTGCATGATTGTGAGCGATGAGCTTGTGGTTGCGTTTTCATTACAGAAACGGCTTCTGTACTTTACCAACAATGATTTTGGTCGGCCTCAAGGGATACTGGATTTAGTGGATTCTCTCTCTCTCTCTCTGGATACCTGCTGGTCGACAAGCTGATTTGGAAAATGAAAGGAAGCATAACATTACGCCATAAGACTCTCTGTTATTATTATTATTTATTTAAATTAATTTATTTCAAGGTCCATTTATTACTGCTACCATACTATATGACTTGTTATCTCTTGTAAGCCATCTTGTTCACCATCATCGCATTTGCCCTGCCATCTGATTCGGATGAATGAAAAGCCAGCCTTGATATAAATCTTCTTTTTTTCCTCCTCAACCACAAAACTGATCAATGATGCATAGGTGATCTGTTTGAATTGTTTGACAAGACTTAAGAAACCGAACAAGAGGCAGCTGCCTGCCCAAACCAAACCAGCATCTTCAAAACAGCAGCAACCATAACGGTTTCGTATGACTACACACGGTTGTTGTAAATTTAACCACAACAACAGCACATGCTCGTCATTCGTCCGTCGCATAATAAATAAACCGATACAAATAAATACACACGGGCAGGATTTTTTACAAAGTTATCAATGAACGAATCCACTCCACCGCGTTCGCGATACATGTACCTTTTTATATAAAAAAACCATTTGACCACTCGTTTCTTTATTGATTTTGACACTGACAAATCCATATAATTTATTTATGAGACGCTGATCAAAACATCAACTTTGTCACTATCTTCTTGTTATTCTCTCTCTCTCTCTCTCTCAAACTGCAACTACTACTACTTTAGTGGAAAGGAAAACTTTTTTCAAAAAGAAAAACACCAGCGTTTCATGTCATGGTCATGCTTGAGAGTGTATGTCTGGTGATCAGTATTATGTGATCTTCATCGGTTCTTTTTTGTAAAGACACACCGACAATACCATTACTACTGACTGATGACGGGAGGATGATAATGCTTGATGCTTATCACAAAAATAATACATCATTCACCTGCTGCTCTTGCTGGCATATCGCGTTAAAGTTTACGTTTTTCTTGTTTGCCTGTTGTTAGCTCGGTTTTTTGGGCGATTGGGGCAAACAGAGAGCAAAGTCTGCACCGAAACCAGAAAGAACATCTTTATTATAGGGGAACGTTCACACAAGAAGGACGATGGTCCCTACTTCATTTTAAGTATGCATATGTGTGTTCTGCAGCATTTATTTGATGATCAATTAGTTTCATGAGAATGTAGGGATCAATCTCTGACATGACTTACTTGAGAGAGGGCAGCAGTGCAGATGTGGTAATGGCACACATACACACACAGGGAAATAGATTGGCTCAATGGCTGGTGGATACATGTAAGCAGAGAAAAGCCAAAAAGGTTAATTGAGTCTGGGTTTGTCTGCACCTTTTTATATTTTGACTTTTGTATTTGATCTCCGCAACTTTCGCTGCTTCTGCGGCCGTCGTTGTTGTTCCTGATTTGAGGAGCAACACGAGAAATAAGGAATAAAAAAGTGGAAAGAAAAATGAAAAATGGTATCATCTCATTTTCAACGTGATGATGATGGTAAAGACCAAGTTGATCATTACCGGCAACTAAATCACCAACTGTTTCGTTTCTCCTGTCTTTCAGCTGTACAGACGGTAAGAATCAGTTAAAATGATAATGATAATATTTAGATGTTCTATTAGTCACGTCTCGTCGTCTTGTTGTTCTGGTACATCACTCATTATTGCATGTGCTCTTGCATACTTATTTACGTGGCTACGTATTTTCCTACTCATTACTTCTCTGCCTGCTCTGATGATGCGACGTCGACGAAGACGCACATGATCACTGAATTTTAAAATGGATCTCACTACTATTCACTAATGCTATCATCACTACTACTGCTGTTGTAAGTAACTTGTAAGAATGCCTCTGCTAAATTTCATCAAAATTCACGTACACAGTAGCTGTTTATAACAATCACTCATTATTATAGTAGCTGTTAGGGGATGAGCAGTACTTGCTTAATTTTTGTACCCCTTAAATTTGTACGTGAAAAACGGCAGGTTCAGGCTAACGATTCTTCAATGACAGGAGTAGCCATAGCAAAGTTGAATGTTATTGATTTTTAAACAAAAATTCTTCAGAGCGCCTCTTTATTGATAATGATCCAGCTGATAATAACTTACAAAGGTACGTTACGAATATTATTATGATGCTGGCCAGGTTAATGATTTTGTAAGAAGAATAGCACGCGGGGAAAACGGGGGTTGATTTGGTTCATAGTCCATGCTGTTGTTTCATGGCTGATGATGATGACGTCGAGGCTAATGATGATGTTTACATGAAATTGCGTTTGGGTGCTTCTGTCTTTTATGGGAAAGCGAGTGAAAACTTGATCATGATCATCACCAGGTCACCATCATCAACAACAACTCAGGCAAAATGATGCAACACAGTTATTAGTGTAGTTTCTATACATCTCTCGTTCCCTTTTTCTCTTGTGTTGTAGTAGTCCACCATATTTTTTGTGCGCAACAGTTAATGGTGTGAACAAACTCACTAGTTGTTGGGTCATATACGTTTCTGTGTGAAGGCAGAGAAACGTTGAAATTCCGTGGAGCGCATTACTGGAAAATTAGATGAAGGATTTTGAAGATCATGATCATGATGCAACCTAATCAAAAATGTGAAGATATTTGGGAAATATTTCGTAATTCCATTTTTTTTTGCAGTTCTTTCCCCGTATTGGTATATAGATACATATATACTACAAATATAACAATATAATAACAATAACAAAAAGTTAAAAATTTGTCTTTCCTTCGGTGTCGTGAGAGAGAGAAGCCAGGCCACCCAGCTCAACCTTCAATTAATTTCGAGACGGTTGTCGTGTTCAAAAAGAACTCTCTATCCGTCTCTCTCTCTCTCTCTCTCTCTCTCTCTGCAGAGATCTGCCTGACTACACCAAATTGTAAAATCCAACACAGTGGTTTTGATTAAAACGTAAGTACCAAAGTAAAAACCAACCCACCCACTCATCCATCCACCTAGCTACTCAGTATTACTGTTTCTCTGACGATTTTTTGATGTCTGCTTATTCTTCATTATTATTTTTTGTTCCGCTTCCCTATCCCTCTCTGTCCGCTGGCTTCTTAAGCAAGCTACCTACATAACAGTGATAACAATTGCCCTTGCAAATAAAACGCTTCTAATGTCACCGTGACATTTTGCATTTTACTTGGTACTCGAACACACACGCAAAACTATTACCTACTTGCCTAGAGGTTTTTAAATCTATTTTATTATCATTTTTTTCTTAGTGTGTCTGTCTCTTCTCCGTCGGTTTTTATACATGGGACTGGTGGTAAGCACACCATGCTACCCTCGGCTGCCCTGTTGGTGATGAGAATGGTATTGGTGCCACTGACTCTTGCTTATTTTCGGAGAAAAAAACAAACGGTTACACTTCCCACCAAATACAATACTCTGGTAAATGATGAAGATAATGATCCTCGTAATAATCCCATATCAAAATGGATTTCGTTTTACTCTTCGGTATTTCTTTAAAAAATTATCTTGGAAAGAGTTGACTGACCATTATCATCATGAGAGAGAGAGAGAGAGAGCAAAACAGTTATTATGCTGCTGCTGCTGCATCATCTGTTTTGTGTACGCTTCTGCTCTGTATCATGTCGGATTAAAAAAAGAAAGACATGGTAATACGTAAAATTAGGTACAGGTGAATACGCAGCATTCCCCACACAATTTTTTGGCTGAATAATGAGGAAAGCGAGTAAAATACAAAAAATGACACTGGTAACGCGAACGTCTCTGAAATTCAAGAGGATGCTTTTTTACACGAAAATCTAAAAAAGAGGGCAGGATAATAATGATAATAATAATAATATTAAGTATATGAAGATCTTTCTCAAGAGCGGGAGGGAGAAAGAGAAAAAATCATCTTTGATGTGCACGGCATCATCAGAATCATCATTATCCTGTAGAATCGCTCATGTCTTTAAATGTGACTGTGTGTGAGAGAGAATGAGACGATGATATAGTGCACGTACGTACAAGAAACACATCATTTCGTCCTTTTATCGCTGATGATATTATGAAAGAAAATGTGGTCGGCGCTTAGGCACAATTGCCGAGTATCAATTTTTTAAGGGATGTGTCCTCTCCTGAGTGACTTGTGTTGCTGGCTTTTAACCAAATTTTGCACTATGCCCCAAGCAAGCAGGTATGCTACACACCGAAATCAGGATTTCACTACTGCTATGTAGGGATTTGAGGACTCTGGTGGCAATTTTGGAAATAACGGCAAGCAGATTTCCCCAAGAATAATCAGAGCAGCTTGCACAACAACGACATTATCATCAAAGAGAGAGGTAGAGAGAGAAAGAGAGACATGAACGCCACCTCGCTTGTATGAAAGTGGTATTCATGAAAGATGCAATGATGATGCTGATGATGATGATAATATGTAATTCATCTTCAAAAGATCACACAACAACAGGCCAACAATAATAGTCATAGTCATGCACATGCATGCATGCATGCCAAAGATGAGTACGATGAAGAGGAATAACAGCAGCTTGATTGCGTTTTCAGTGCATTGGTTTCATCATCATCATCATCAGCAGCAGCAGCCAGCCAGCCAGCACTCCCGATTTTGACTTTTATCAACCCTTTTATCCTTCTCTCTTTTCCAAAAAATGATACATTTTCAATAATAGGGGTATACCTACATGCATATGCTACATATTAAAACGCAAACTTCTCAACTTACCTAAAACTCTATACTACTCACACACACCGCCACAACACTTGTTGTTATTTACAAAGAGGCTTGACGCTGGGAAGGCTTTTTAAGGAGGTTCCCGTACACTAAAATATTCTGTCAAAGATAACACTTCAGCATCAGGATTCAGAATACGACGGTAAAAGGGTTCAAATTTATTTTTTAATCCTATTTGGGGATTTTAAGGTTACGGAAAAAGCGAAGATCGAAATGTTAAAATACTCATGAAATTTTAAATATAGCTAACCTTGAGGATGTTTTAATTTTGTCACTAATTATAAAAATTTTAATTGGCCAACAGGTCTTATGGGTTTTATACGAAAATACTTTGTTGTGTAAATTCAAGGGTTTACATGACAAAATTTAATTTTTTATTCTTCGTAACAGGATACATTACCTCAGCTTTTACGTGTATTTCCCCGTACAACAATATTGTTAGTGTGTTATAAGAAAAGCCAGATAAATTAGCGTGTTTTACGGATTATTACATGACGCTGTTCAATTTTCATGTATACCTTTTTCAGCAAGATAATTTCATCATCTTTTTTTGAAGATGATCGTCGTCGTCGTCTTCTTCTTGATCCAAGCACCTCTACCTAGAGAAGGTAGTAAAAAGAGAAAGAGAGATAATAGTAATAATAATACTTAATTCCTATCAAGTGTAGCCTCGCCTGAGTTTCAGAGTTGCTTGGAATGCCTCCATTTCATTTCATGATAATCATCTTGATGATCACATGTATTTTTTGGACGAAAAAGACACTGATTTTTCTTCTTTTTCATTTTTCTCTCCAACCTGTCTCGTTCGTCTCCTTTTTGTAAATATTACTTTTCATGTCAGTATGTATCTATATACGGTGTGCACTTTTCAATGTGAATGTGTGTGTGTGTTGTGGAGCTATTATGTAAATACACAATAAATAAATAATAACTATGTATAGTTTCGTGCATCACCAGCGGAATCTTCTGCTTTACAGCAAAGAAAGAGCAACCATTCAAGGAATCTGACAAAGACAAAAGGCAGTAATTTTACAGGAGATGCTATGTGATAAAATAATGCGACGGTTACTGTAGCATTTTTCTTTGTGCGGAGATGCATTATCACGTGATGTATTTTTTTCCTATACATATTATTGTATGTTGGGTATGCTTAGTTAGTAAGAATTCAGATATACGATGGTAGCTGCAGTAACATTAAAACTGACGAAAATTCTTTCTGGTTAATTTCCTCTCACAGTTGTGCATTTTTTATCCTCTTCTCAATGCTATGCTTTATTTTTCACGTTTGATCCACACAAGTAGAGCACACTAAGTATGCAATCAATCCTTTTACAAACTCCAATTTGAACTTTTGTCAGGTTATGAAAATCTCTGACTGTGTATATTTATGGAATTACAAATGACTTCATACCAGTTTGAGACTCAACACGTCATATACTTACACTGTGGTATATACTTTTAAATACAAATTATTAAACATTTAAAATATTGCATAAATGGCAAGACATCATACACGTAGGTGTCGTCCATTTCTCAAAAATGTTGCAAGCATGGGAAAATTGTAGCGCCTTTTGACAGTCGTGCTGTAGCAGTAACTGCATTTTGTTTCTAGTATCAATCACCTATTATACTGGCAGTCTAGTTACCTCGTCTAATGCTGTTGGAATTGACATTTAAGGTTTGTGTGTTTATCCACTTACCCTAGCCATTGGGTTAATAGAGATGAGTGATGATCACAGTCAAAGTTAATAACGGTTTCGTATATGGGTTATAATGAGTAAATGGTGAGTGTGTGTAAGTAATGAACAGATGTAGTAACAATCAATTACACAATGTTTACCTTGCCTTCTCACTTTTTTTTATTAAGATGTAAGAGATGGAGATGAAGTCGGCGGAAAGTGACCTTTTTTATTTGGTAAGGTAAGCACAAAGTAGCAGAAGTACAACCAACCTTTACAGAAACAACAACTACCCTAAAAGAGAACACAAAGTGTTAAGTGAATAAATGAATGAAGCATTTAAAAAGGATGGAGAGAGAGAGAGAGAGCGAGAAAAAATGAAAATGAGATTACAAGAGATTTTCTTTTCTACACAAACATTTTCTTTTTTTCTGGTAAACTGCTCATTTCTGTGACGACCACGACGGTGGTGGTGTCGGCGCGGCGGCACCAACATTACTGGCACCCTTCTTTGCTTATTTTGATGACGAAAATGGTGGTGAGGCGGTGGTGGTGATGTGTCTAATGATGGAATCATCGCAAAAGAGACTCCGGGTCTCAGAAAAAACAAACGGAGGGCCTTAAATGATGATGTAGCAACACACCACTTCGACTCTAATTACTTTCCAGTTTAGTTTTCTCTGATTCTCTCATTCTCCTCCATCTCGCATCCATTTTTTTTTGTGAAAGGAAAAAAAGTGGATCACTCATTCTCTTCATCACGACCAAACACACCATACATTAAAAATACGGTCAACATCCACTAAAACAAAGATAAAAAAATTGTCGTCGTCTTGATCGGTTTTGCTCAGTCAACCTACCTTTTTAATGAAACAAAACAATCTCCCAGACATATAGGTTCACACACACACAAAGTTAAAAGCAAATCGTCGTTTGTTTGTCGGTAATTATCATTATTATTGCCATTATATTTTATTTATCTCCTTTTCCTCGCTTCTTATCTTTTTTTCTCGCTCTCCACAAGCAGCTCTATTATGGAAAAGTTATGGCTGCATTCACAAGAAATTATGAGGCTGTTAAAAAATAAGATTAAACGCTACGCTTACCGAACAACAGCGGGCAAGTTTCTATAGAAAAAAATATACATATTTATTTATTACTTAGCCTTCATTCTTGCTCTGTACGGTTGATTGCGCTGGGAAGGTACTAAAGCGATAGAAATATATACGAGTAAGTCATGTTTCCTTTTTACTGTCATGACAACCAGCCACACACTGTCAGCGTAACTGTCACCTGTCACCAACCATCCTCGGTTTCTGCAAAATGTAGTCTTGTTCCTTGCCTGACCAGCGAGCGTTGCAGCAGTGGTACTTTTACCAGCCATTATTTTTTTTCTTCGTCTTTCATCTCTCTGATCTTTCTGACCGTTTAAAAAAATTGTTTGGGCACACCAACGGCCAACGGCATATTGCTTAGTTTTAGTTTACTTTATCGTCACAATCACAACTCACCTGGCCCAGAACAAGAGCACTACTCCTCCCACTTTTCTTCTTCTCCATATCTTATCAACACCCAGAGTATACACGAAAAGCGCAGTTTGCTTTAAGCACACCGTCATTCTCGTCATTACTAAAGAGTATACAATATGTTGTGAGATGGAGAGTGAGAGAGCCATTATAATAAACTAATAAGTTGAAACTGGTAAAAAATTACATTCTTGTGTTAATACATGTTTATATGAGAGTACCCGTAATGGAGTTCAGTCTTTAAAAGCAGCTCTCCCTACAAAAAGTACAAAGAGTACAAAAATATCAAGAATTTACTTACTTTTCAGCCATTCCTCTTGTTTGTGTGTGTGGTTGGGTAGGTATGCATTATTTTTTGCATTTATCGTATCGCAGACTCATGTTGCCCAACCATGCAAGCAGGCAGGCAAGCAAACAAGCCATAACTATAAATCAATCTCCTCTCGTAAAAAGTCTTGTCACCACGGCAGCAGCAGCAGCAGCAGTACTTGGGTTGATAAAAAGTTGACTATAAAAGTGGAAGTTTTTTTTAGTTTGGTATGTTATGTTTCTAGTTGTGGGCAGAGTGAGCAAAGCGTGAGCTACACAAACCAACCAACAGCACACACAAGTTCTGTAAAAACTTTCTTGAATTAAAATACGATAATCTCCAACATCAAAAACAAAAAATACTACACACAAACACACAATTGTGTACAAAAGTCGGAATGGAAAATGGAGGAAAAAAAGAAAGGAGAGAGAGAGAGAGAGAGAGAAAAGTTTTCAATAAAATGCAAACTGACCAAAATTGAAAAATCTTACAATAAACATGGCAAATCCAGTTGTCAAACGTTACATATTTTAAAGCACATAAATACAACGAAACCAACCAAGAAACTATTCTTTCTATGCTGCTGTTGTGGTAGCACGATGACATTGCCCGTATAGGCTTTTAGTAAAGTATGGAAACATATTGTTACTCCTTTAAAACAGTTTAAATTTTCAACTTTCCTGACGACGTGAAAATTTGGCATCTGTGACGATGACATCATAATAATCTCCATTTTCCCTTTTCTTTTAGCTTTGTCGTATGTAGACAGGTAGAGTCTCACCAGTAAGGTATAACCCTTCAAGTTTATGGAGTTACCAATTTTAATCGTCGTCATCGTCATCATCATCGTCATCATTGTCATTTTACAACAATTTTGTGCCTTGTTCCCTATTTTTCTTTTTTACTTTTGCCGTCTCGTGTTCTTTCCTAGGCTTTCTCAAAAGGTAAACTCGGTGAGAGAGAGAGAACTAATGTGACAATGACAATAGTTTGTGTACATACATGTTGATGATAGTGTCGATAATAATATTATCCACTTGTTTTCCTCGTCGCCGTCACCTTGCATCCATCCACATTCCCAACACAACCATCATCATCATCACCGACAGACCATTCCAGCTTACCACTTTCATTCTCTGTTTTACTACAACTTCTACTACTACATTCATTCATGAGATGATGGTCAATCTTATACGCAAAGTACAAATGCAAGGTACACATTTCTACATTTTGTCAAGTCTCCTGTTTGTCGGTACTTTTTTCCGAGAAGAACAGCAAGAAAATGGAGTGTTTCAAAGAGGCAGTCAGAGATTATAGCACCTTGGCCAACAACGATCTACACACTGAGCTACATCAGCCCTGCATCACGATGATAATAATGTTTCTGTAGTATCGCTTCATCTACAAGAACATTGTTTCATCCATACATTTTAACTGCAGTCGAGTTCCAAGAGTTATCCCAAACGCACTTGTCTTCACTCCACTGGAATCTGTTTCGTTACGGACCCGCAGGGACAGGATACGGGACCTTGATACCAGACTGTGGGATTACTTTCTCAATTGCCTATTGTTTTAGTCTCGGCAATATGGCTCATTTGAAAAGGGAAGAATTTTGAATGTCTTCATTACAACTCTTCCATTTTATTGTACATGGGCAGAAAATGCGTCGACCAAGAGGACAGACACACAAGTAAATACGCACCTATTGAAAGGAAGAAATTACCACATAAAAATTGTAAGTTTGTAACCCTTCGTGCCTAAATACAGCCATCATTAGTGATCCATTAAGCATTTGATGAGGGCGATGAGGCTTGTTGCCTGAGCGGGTGATGTTGACGATCAATTTTTTTTTCTCTGCAAGTTAAAAGTCTACTGGAGTAGGGATTTATTGGAATAAGAAAAGAACAAGTTGAAAATGTGGTTCTTTTTTGGATGCCGACCGCTATGACGTTAGGTCTGCCTACACACTCAAGACAACTGAAATAACACGCAGACAAACAGACACACACCAAGCGAGAGAGAGAGAGAGAGAGAGAGACCAACATGTCGCACAATTGCTTTTCGTCACCTTGATAGCTATTTTATTACTACACAAGAGAATTTTTTCTCCTTTTTGTATTTTAATTTTTTTCCAGCCATCACCACCACCGCCATAACCATCATTTTTCATGAACATTTTCATCTCCCAGTTAAACAGCTAAGCAGCAAGAAAAAAAGCACGCACGCTAACGACAGCAGTGGATAAATTTTGTATCTTGATTTGGAGTGTAGGCTGAGGTGATCTCTTTTTAAGTAAAAAAGGAGGATTAAGTGATGATGATGATCCAGTTTTTTTCTCTCCGCGCGCTCTGCTCACAAGATTTTTCCTTGGTCGGCTTTTTCTCCCCTTAAGAAACCAGTCAATTCTCATTGTCACCATCATTAGTCTTCGTTCATCTTGTTGTTTGTGAAAGAAGCCAAAAACACAGAGAGGCTTGTGCACAGCCAAAAAAGCCACCAAAGAAATAAAATGAAATTATTTACCTGTTTTACATTTCGCAACCTTCTATCTGATCATATGTCGTCATCATCATCAGCATCATCGTCACCAACACCATCCCAGCATCAATCGTGATCCGATCAAAAAGAAAGTACGACGCAGTTTGAGTGAGTGTTGCTGTTTGTCTTATTTTTTATTATGCTTGTCGTAATCGCCTCGTGTGTAGCGCAATATGTATTGGATGATCATACAAAAAGATAATCTTTCGACTTAAAAGAAAAATAACAAAATGCAAAATGTACTGATAAACTTGCTGGTTACTTATTGGTTCACTCACTTAACCTCATCATCATCATCAGCAGCAACAGGAGCAGCTAACAGCATTCTCCACAAGAAACTCATTACTCACTCAAACGGTCTTTGCACTGCCTGGTGAATGTTGACACACATCACTGAATCATCATCGTCATCATCAGTATCACCATCTTCATCACTCAATCAATGGGTATTACATTGTCGAATGAATTAGTTTACAACAAGATGATCCTCATCATCATTAAAAAAATGACAGAGGAGGAAACTACACACTACAAACATGTTCACAGAGCATCTTCATTCACTCACATGCATACCTATGCATGCACCCCCATATTTTCACCTTTGCAACTTATCTGTAATTAAACGGCATTATTTAAAAAATGTTTAGGGAATTAATTAAATGTTCTGATGTAAGTAGTGCAGTTTCATCATCGTCATCATCATTTCATTATCGTAATACTTCTTCAGTTTGCAACAACCAGCCAATCTGCCATTCATTTAGTTTTACAATAACATTAATATATCCCATTATATTATAATTGACTATTATCTGGTCTGGTGGAAGCCAATTAAAAAGTATCCTCTCTTTTCCTCTCTCTCTCTCGCTTGTCGTATTTCTCTGCTGGTTGCTGCTTCTCTCGATACAGTCTCTGTCAATATATATAAGTGGAAGAGTAGGGAAATTTTTCCAAGTTAATTTTATTATTATCAATGCAACGTCCTTCTTATTAAGTGTAGTAAAACCTCTTACACAACAAGGAGAAAAATACAATAGAAAAAATTATCAACGTGGTGTCATTGTCACGTTGTTCCCTGATATTGCCTTGCTTCACCTTTTCCATTCAATCAATCCTTTAATCTGGCGTGCCATGTGAAGAGAATATATTCCGTATTTTCTATAAAATGCCTCACAAAACAAGCAAATTGAAAATGAATGGGGACTTTCCCGGTGGCTCTGCTGATGTTTCACGAGTGAAGATTACACGTACAATAAAACAACGTGTCATCATCGTGGAGGTAGGTACTTATGGTGAGCTGTGTACGTACAAACACACACACACACAGGGCATTTCATCATCCTTATTCTCGCCCATAGATAAAAATCAATAAAAAAAAGTCCACATGTATGCGTGATAATGAGCAAGTAACGCAGTGGCAAGCAAGCAAATAAGTGAACAACAAAATGACTATTTAATTTCATTCTTTTGCAAGATTCTCGCAGCACAGCAGTCCCACTTTTAACCTCCTTGTCTCGCCTGGGCTGATCAAAGGGGAACAATGAGGAAAAAAATAAGAGATGCACCTGTGCATTAGTTTTATGATTGTTGTCATTCTGGTAGATCCCCACAATTTAATTCAATAGTATATGCGTTAATTCCTTTCCAATGCCACAGAAGTTTTTCTTAGCTTCATTCACAATATGCCTAAAGTGGCATGACGTTCATCAGGTAAAGGGGAAAGACTAGTAAAATGGAAGCCCGTTGTTGTATCATTTGTATCATCAAAGAAACTACTGTATTAACTTCTATGCTACCTAAAAAAACCTTCTTGTTTCGCTCCTGTTTTCCCCCTCCGTGTGCATCCCTCAACACTGGGTTAATTTTTTGCCGTTTTTTCCTCCGCTTTTCTCCTGCTGTGCTGTGTGTGAACCGAGCAGCACAAAAAGGTGGCTCTCCGATTGAGAGAGAGATGGAGGGAGGGAGAGGGTAAAACGGTAGGATAAGTGTCACCGTCCCCACACCACCACCACCACTAATGGAAATAATAACGTCTCATCATCCAACCATACCTGTGCTTATTAGCTATCTGTAAACTTACCTTACTTACTTCTCATTGTCACATCAAATATCCTGTCATCCATCCATCCTTTCGCGGAGACGCATCATCATCCTCGTCGTCTTTTATCATTGTGTCATGCTTGAGACCAACTTGTTTGTACATTTTGTATATTATCTAATATTATTATACTTTTTGATTGCGTGACACAGTGGTAGCAGCAGGAGCAAAGGAGTGATTGTATGATATCAAGTCAAAAAATATTATCAATATTGTCATCTGTCACCACATGACGTCGAGCTACTTACCACCACAACAACCACTACGGCAACAATAACTGAACTACCATACAGCAGATGAATACAGAGGGAGAGAGAGGGGGAAGGAGAGACTTATGTGTAGCAGTGTGTACTTAACTGATTCTACTGCTCTTGTTGCTAACAAGCTTAATAATAATCATATTACCAATAACATGTGTACTTGCACTTGTAACGAAAGTACAAAGTAAACTTTTTCAGGGAACAACAGGAACACAATTATGATACGTATTATTGTTATTACTATTAGCCATATTATCACACAATACATAACATTATCGGGAGCCGCATACCTTGTTATATTCTCCATAATGTGTGCTTGCCTGCAACCAGAACAAGCTACCTAACCTACCCATTTCCCCCGGTGGTATTTTTGATGGCCGTCATTAACAAACAAAAAAAGCTTGGGGATTTTTTCAGAGCGTAATTTTTGCTTTGTTGGATCATGCTAAAGTATACCTATACTTACTAGTGTTGGTACACTACTACTTGCCTTCTTGTTCGGTGGTGCTAATTTTTTAATTCATTTTCTTTCAGGCGCCTCTGCTTCTGATTCAGGTGATTCTTAATCAACGGATCAGATCAGGGCAGATAAAAAAATATATAAAGAGCTGTGATCAACAATGGTTCCATAATGATGATAATGGGAATATCACGACGATACGTCCCAAAATAAAACCACAACCGTCAGTGGTGGTGGTAATAATAAAATGACAGTTCCTCTGGCAATAACAGCAACAGTGTCTTTTTTGATTGTTTGCGAAGATAGATCTTGTTGTTCGTCGTTGCGGGTTGTGTAGCATCACAGCATTGTTATCATCATTATTAGGCATTACATATAGGATTAGTGGTTTCTGTGGTTGACGTGCGCTGTAAATAATACAAGGAACGCGAAAAAATCAATTCTTATAGTAACTACCTGTCCTTCTACTTGGTGCACAAAAGAGGGGTAAAGAAGCTACAGCTTTTTACGCAGACACAACATACCTCGCTCACAATCGATGATGAGACTTTACTGGGTGATTTGCTTGACTTGTAAAGAAAAAGATTTTGAAAGAAAGATCGTGAGAGCCGGTTGATAAGATAAGCACGACGCTTAACTTTAGAAGGAGCAGATCAGATTATGTTTTTGAAGCTAATTTTATCTGCGTTTTGTTGAGAGGGGAGGGGGAAGTTTCTGATGTAAGAGTTTGTTTGAAAGACGAATAATTCTTTCATCTATGCAGGTATTTATGAATCTCTTTTATAATTTTCATGTTCACTGTACCTTCTTGTCTGCTCACCTCTTCTCTACACCTTCCTATTACATTTCACGGAGGGAGCGTTCACAAGGGGAAAATATGACACTCTAAGTGCACCATTTTAGTTTTGTGGTTTTTCACTTGATTATTTACGAAATCATCAGTATTCCTAATTTCCCACGCATGCCGTTACCCACCCACATACATATTACTGTATTTACTGTATTTCCCACTTTATTATACGGGAAAATTCAAGGGAAGAAATGATTTAACTAGGAGGTACCATATCTACCTATGTACATCAGCATAATGGGTGTAAATTGGAATGTGCTTGTCTTTTTCTGTAAATTTGCTAGACTGGATTTATATTACACATATACACGAAGCAGAGAACCACTATAGCTGTTGTGTTAGTAGTTTACCTTGAATTAAAATTAGACAAATTAGTGCACAGGTACATTAATATAAGCTGCTGTATTGCAAATCGTCTTCTACCAAGCACTTACAATGTGAAGCGTTTAACCTCTTATTTTTTGCGTTGAATATTTTTAATAATTCATGCATTTATGTACTTAAAATCCATACACCTGTAGTGAGTACTTTCCTACCTAATATTGCTAAGAACATCTGAACCGGACATTTATATGTTATCAGAAATTAAAACATTATTTTGTGTCAGTTTTCAGCAAGAACAAGCGGAATTTGTAATAAATAGTGACTGTCTAGTTGAATGTAAACATTATCGTGCAAACGAATTAGCGGAATATATAAAAAATCAAACAATTTTCAGAAGAAAACCATGAAATACACTCATAACAATAGGCATTTAATTGGGATGATTTTATTTACATATTCGGCAGACGCAACATATTTACATGCTTTTTACACTAGAGTAAGTCTCTAAATTGTTGTGCGTCAGAACATTTTCAGTCGTAAAATCATAAATAATATTTAATATTTTTTTATTCAGTCAGTAGTAATTACAAAACAGTGAAAAATTTATTACCTTTCCAGACAAAGGGTTTTTTACAAACACCATTTGAATCGTGTGCCTGGTAATAATAGTAAATACATGAAAAATCGATAATGAGACAGTTTTGTTGCTTCACATTAAAGCTATTTCATTCAATATATCATGTTATTGGCCGACGAGATGGAAAACTTTAAAAAGGCAGTTGGTGAGTTACTCTTTCATATTATGATCTCCCGGCATTGTGCGTTCCTATACATTTGAAACTGGGAAGCAGCTCTAGAGGTCAACCACAACCATTAGGAAACAATTCAGGTTTAAATGGGATGATAAATGGGGAATATAATATAATGCTGTATAATACGTAGGGATTTCGGGAAAGGTTGCAGCACTTGTAGCAGACAATATCTCACCACATTTCTGGCAGTAGCCATCAAACATAATGTTGGATAGAATACGCTCTGGACTTCTAATGACATGCCAATTGAGGCCTGATATGCATCTGGAGAAGAATTCTGGCCATCTGTGAGTAAGTCATGAAATTGAGCTTATCCAAAAAGTAAAAAAATTAGCCCTTTTCGCGAAATGTTTCAACACTTTTGACAACGAGCATTTGTCATAACTTTGTATAAATTAACTCATATCTTCATATCGGCGGATAGAACAGATCTTGGGCTTTCTAATGATGGGTTACTAAATATAAAAGAAGCGATCCATCATTAGAAAATATACCAATTTCTGGAAGGCCTTTGCAAGTCCGTTTGTACTTTGTACTTGGCTGTTTTCTGGGACGCGATAACAGTTTTGTCAAACAATTTTTTGATAAGAGCTGACTGGCTGGCTGATGTTGACACAACCATAACAATCCTCATCATTTCCCCATATTTGCCACAGCAGTGTTCAGTCCTCTCCGGAGAAGAACTTCAGGAGCTGCTACATCTCCTGCTACTGATTTCCCCCTGTATGAAGTGCTTCATGAGGAGATGTTGCATCTCGCTGATTGACACATTGACAGAAGAAGCATATTCCCACACCTTGTTCTTGCACCTTGCAGGTATACAAGTATTCACCGAGTCACACTTGGAAGATCACCAACCCGAAAATATACATGTGCATTCTTGAATTGCATCATCATCCTTAAAAACCTGTACTTGCCAGGTCCTACTATTTTTTGCATCTTGAATTAAATAAACGCAGGCTCTGGAGGTTTCATTTAGGCAATCATCTTTAACAAATGAAAAAACGCAATTTTGTGTTTTTCACATAAATGGCCACCATTCGTATCTGAAAGCTAATCAGCCCTCGAGTGACATATGTCATTAGAAAGCCCTGATGGTGAGTATTTTTGAGCCTGACATTAGATTTTTTAGTGAAAGTACCTATGTTTTTAGACATTTGTGGCTTCCTAAAGCTCATGTAGAGGCCCCGGTGGCTGGTTCAATAATTCTGGCGTGGTTGTTAACTGGGGGCTTATAATAATAGTTCGTCATGGATTGGCTTCTTCTGGGTTGTTTTGTTTGGTGAATATATATTACGAGCGATCAAGAAGTCAGAGAATTTATAATAATAGGGGATTAATATTATATTACCCATTATTTACGTTAATACTTTTTATACTAGGAACTGCTTGAGGCTCTAATTATTAGTTTCCGTCTCGTCTGCCTTACACTATGTGTAACGGCTTCTGTAAGGAATGTAGAGCTGAATTCCTAAAAGTGCTGCAACATTTCCCGAAATCCCTTCGTAGTATGTAGTTGCAGCGATGTAGATTGATATTTATACTAATACTGGAAAAAGGATCGGTCTCCTATTTTTTATTTAATTTCTTAAAGGTAAAAAGTAGCGATTAAACTTGGAAAAGGGGTGTCCAAAAATGATAATGATAAAAAATATTTTTTGAATAAAGATTATACTTGCAATGTTTGTAGAATCAAAGCAGGCAACTAGGTTTAGTCTAGAAAATTTTCAAACGTTACATCAACATCCTTTTTTATTAATTTTATGAAAATTGAATTCGTGCATTTTTTGATGTCAAAAGTGAAAAAGTGAGCATATGTAAATATGTATATGTAATATGACCATCACTTGATACATGGGTATAATATGGTTGAAATTGGTTCATATCTTAACTAATTAATAATTAAACTTATAAATTCGAAAAAGAAATTTAATACAATCTTGTGAATAATATTTTTGAAAAGTAAATTTTGGCATTTGAATTTTATGACATTCTTTAATGTAACCCTAAAAAGTTTCATTCCTACACCTCATTGCCACCAGCAACAGTTCGAGTTTTAAGTGTCATTGTGTGGTCTTGTCGCCACGATATGAATAAAAACCCAAACAGGCTATAAATTATGGGAAAGATGATGATGCTGGCACGATGATGACGATAGCTGATGTACTTTTTTATTTATTACCCTTTCGACCAAGTGATTAGTAGCTAAAAAGTATCTATTTTTATAATTTCCCCTCACCACAGTATAGTTCTTTGCTCATACCATCCTGCACTGTTCATTTCCATTCATCCTTCTTTATTCATTAATTATTTAATAGGATTTTTTCACGCTTCGTTTCTTGTCGTGATAGTGCATTCAACATCATCACCAACATCACCATTTAACCTTTTTCCTTTATAAATATGGATGTACATTGTAAAAAAAATTATTTTCCGTTGGCCAGCTAAATGGTTGGCTGATCGGAGAGGCGAGGCATTATCGCCGTCACGACAATAATACTATGACTCTGACTGGTGGTGCTAAAGTGTGTTTGCTATTGTGAATGAACCATGAACCTTCAACAAAACAGTAAAACCTGATAAACAGCAAAATGATGAAGCTGAAAATTTTAAAGTGAAAAAAATTATGCCTAAACAGCAGATGTAATATAATGTTGAGAAAGAGCCAAGTGCTCAGAAACGACGAAACGAGAAACATAGAGAGTGAGAGAGATACGATCCGTAAGGAAATGTTAAAGGACCAACTCTTCCCAGCCGAGTATTATCCAAGTTTACTAATTAGACATTGTAATGTAAAAAAAATTCTAGAGAGTAGACACCTGAACTTTTTATGAATGAAAAAATCCAAACTTTTCCCCACTATGGAGCTACCTCTGCTGCTTTCTAGCCGCAGTTGGGTATTTATCAAGTAGCCAGGAGAGAATCGACCAGGGTACTTATTGGGTTCGTTCACCCGTGTCAGTCCGGCCGCTCGTCCGTCGCCCCTTTTTCTGATAGCTGATAGATAACTATGACGTTTTGTCAAGTTTGACCCAGATTGGTTGACCCCTTGTGAACCAAATGGGGCGTCAAAGTTGCAAAATTGTAAAATTATTTCGCCCATAACTCTGGAACGGTTGCTTTGATTTCAATGGGGCTTTCGGCAAACGACGCGTAATGAACAGGGCTTTAACATTCGTTACGAAATAATGACATGAATGACATAATAATGTCATAAATAAAGTAATTAATACAGAAATGACGGCTCACTGATCACTATCGCCGGCTACTTTTTTCACCGATCTTACCATCACTCGCTGGTTTTTCTTATTATATTTTGTCCTCGTCATTCCCTTCTTACTTGTCCATCGTCATTTTCATTTGTTATAAAGAAATTCTGTTTTCCTTCAGAACGAGTCAACATCCCACCACCAATCCTGGTCCTCACGAACAATTAGTACATATTGGTTACAGAAAATTAAGAATGGCACTTAAAAATGCATAGTAATAAAAAAGTTTATTTTCTTTTTGAGAGAAGAGAGATGACGAGACGGAGAGAAAGAGAGGCAGTGAGAGACCGTCAAAGAGTCAACAAGCGTAAATGATTAAGTGCTGTTTCCTATATTCCATTTACAAAGGCAGAGAAAAAACTCAGTGAACCAATAAAAAACGTTTCTTTTAAAAACCTATAGCCACACCATCCACTACAGCTATTTCTGCTGAGAGGTACACACACGAACCAATTTAATAAATAATGAGATTTTTTTCTCGTCAAGTTGACCACGATAACTTTGAAGAAAAATACGTGAACACTTGACAAGTCATTGCCATCATCCTCATCACTTCACAGTATCATCCTCTCTGTCCTCCTGTTTTATTACACGTTTTTGTAAAACCATTACCCCGACAACTCTTGCGGGGCAAATTCCCACTACCACCTCGTAAGAAAATAGGTACTATCCAGTAAAAGAAATTACTTATTATTATTGTTGTTTTTTTGTAACCGAGAAACAATAATAAAAAATGTTTTATTCATCCAAAGAATCAAGTGAATTCAATAATCTTTTCCGTTTAAAAAATACTATATGATTATTTTGAATAGTCGCCAGAAGGAGAGGTAATGATTGTCTACCTGAAAGTAATTCATCATCAATTTTACATAAAAACGCAAGAAAAACCACCTTCAAACATTTTTGAGTTTCTTTTTTGAAAAACTCTGTATATTACATGTGACGCTTATAACTGCTGAAAAAAATGATTTTTTTTTTCAGGTGAAGGCTTGGTGTATAGAAAACGTTTTTTCTCGAAAAATTTGTATAATAAGTAGATTGGGATCGGATAATTGCGTGTAATAATCATACAAATGTAAACATAATGACGATAAAAAATTACTTTTAGACAGAGCGGGTAATTATATTAAAATGGTTCGTTTTATCAAATCATACGTCTACTGACTGACTGACTGCTGCTCTGGCTCTGATCTTGTCTGGGTGCCTAGATGTCGATGATAATTGACTATGTACCACAAGGTAATACTAACTTGTCTTGTTGCTACTCTACATATCTCATCGACCATCTCCCTCTCTGACGAGAAGTTAGTGGATTAGGTACTCCTTAAAAATACCATCAACCATGGCACGGCACAAAAACAACTTTACACAAGCTTCTTCGTCCATTTTTTCAACGTAGTCGGTACTCACTTGAGTTTGTTTATAGTACTGACTATATATGTGAATAAACGATATTGAGGGAGGATTTGATGAAAAGGATGATGATAGACGTTTGCTAACAAAATTCCTGTAATAATGATTTATATGATGCATAGGAACGACTATAGGTACAGATTCCTGACGTAAATATTTTTTGAAGTTACAACGACTATTAGACACTGCATACCAAAGTCAGAAAATAAATGTTGTAAAAACAGGGTACAATTGAATTTGCGTTGTGCAAAGATATAAAGACAATGTGTGCTGCATTAAAATATTGTTTGACATTCAAACTTTGAATGTAGCCTGACTCTGACTATTATGATAATTGATATTTGGTTATGATAATTGTTGACGTAATTGGGAACGAACACGCTTATTTGTAATAAATTCGTCTTTGTAAAAATTTAAATTCTCTTGAATCCTTTTTACGCAAATTGTTTTTGTAGGGGTAAAAACTTTGCCTTTTTAGAGGTTAAAGGGGTTATATATTATGTAAGTTATGAAAAAGTCACAAAAAAGAATAAATTTGCTTTCACCTCATAGCAGAAAACATGTACGGGGTTCCTTCAGGTTGTCTCAAACTGAAATAGATTCGGTACGTATTGTTTGTTCATAAATTTCATAAATAATAGAAAACCCAAAGATAGGGGCCATTACAAATATGGAATTTTTGTTGTATTAAAACATTGCATTTAAAATGAAAATGTATTTCTTGAACGTACGCTTATAATTTATACATTATAATATTCGATATGAATGTAAGAGAGAGAGAGAGAGCGAGAAAGAGTTGAGTTTAAAAAATACAATGTCCGATCCCTCTTTTCAAGAATTTGTGTAACACTGGAGACCATAGTGTCAGTGTCATAAATGTATAAATGTATATTTTATTTTTTACATTACGAAAGTCAGCAAAGGAAGGATACCATTTTAAATTTAAAAAAACCGTATTTCCTTGGAAATGGGCCCTGTTGTTCATTTTGGAGAATTGTAGACACAACACGATATTTTAAGCAAGAATATTTCAAAACGTGCGTACTGTTATTGCTAATGTTCCACATATTTGACAATCTTATTCCTCATCGGTCTTGAGAAAGTTTACCGTTTGTAGTAACAATTGTTGCACATTGATACTTCATCGTGCTGTGTCACCACTATATCGACTATCACTTAAAGAGACTATCCGTTTGTCAACAATGACTATTAGCAGGCTGCGGCTGATATAACATTTTTGAAAGGCCGTAATAAAAAAGTTACAAAGTGTAAACCTCCCATGATTTTTAGTCACCGGATATTGTCGTCATTACCAGAGAGCTATTACCATATTAAATGTCACATGTGTCCTTTATATTTTTTAATAATATTATGCATCATGTCAATGATAATATGCATACAATTTTAGAATAACAATTGATGACGTCAGAGAAAGAAAGGTGCAAACAAATAGGACAACAGGAACGATCCCAAACATATTTTTAGTGTGCTCCCATGTGTGAAAAATTCATATAAACATTAGTGGCAGTTACTCAATACGATAATTTTTGTATCAACTTGTCTAGGTACACATTGTTGTATACATACCTAAATATCTACCTCTCAATATTTATTCCGTGCGCACTATCGTGTTGTGCTGCTCACCTAATATTGCATTACCCCCGTGTGCGTATTGCGTTACTTGCTCTTGTTGCCAATTTGCCTGCATGTGTAACAATACATGACAATTATTATGTACAATTTGGTAATATAATATGTAATTATTATTCGAATGGGCGGCCGTTTACTTTTACAAACACAAAGCAACCTTACCATCAACTGCTGATGTCTGAACAAGAAAAGTGACAAGGAATCATTTCTACGCATTTAAAAAATAAACTAACGAAACGGTAGAACACATTTCCATTTGACAAGCTGTACCATACCTGTATATAATTTTTTTATTCAACCCTTTACAAAATGCCATAAAAAAGTCTCAAGTTCACCCGAGGTGAACCTCTCCAGTCGTAGGAGACAAGGTAGACGCAACAGAGCTAGGAGAATCAAAATTACTCTATTTTTATACCCAGTAGGAAGGTGATTATACTTGGATTGTTTTCGTGAAATAAAAGAATTATGAATAATTTTCAGGTTGGATGACATTCACGACATGAGGATGCTGATGATTATTCACGACGCTTATGAATTCTAACGAGATAACTGTCATAAAGTCATAACAGCCACAAAAATAATATCAAGAGTCACTTCTCTAATAGATATTATTCCTACCTTTTTTAACTCCTCATTGTTTGCCACAAAACATTCACATTATCATCATCATCACCACCGCCACCTTCCCGCATACTTGTTTTGTGTAGTCAACGAACCAAATCATCATAACATCTATAAAAAAAGTATCATCGTCGTCGTAAATTAGCCCTCATTGTTTTCTATACCGTTTTTACCCCCATAAAAATACACTACACGGCAAGCAACAATACTTTTAAAAGGTGCTGCTGCTGTTGTTGTTGCTGGTGCTGTTGATGATGTAATGATATATTGTTGCCCCACAACTTTTCACCTGTGCATCTCCCATGCAGTTACCGTGTCCGGTGGGGATGTTAGGGTAGTGGTGGTCAGTGGTGAATGCGGATGACCGCACTTGGGTTACAATTTGCAGCAGTCTCCACAGCCGTTCTTGTACAAAAAGCTGTCTTCTCACTTCTTGTCATCTCTTCTACCATCATCACCACAGCACCTGGAACAAAAGGCAATAATGTGAATTATTCTCAAGAGAAGTGTATGAATAGAAATGCAAATGTGAGAGGATGATGGTGATGATGATGATTATGATGTTGATTGGTGTTCAAACAATAGGTCCTTGTATTTTTTAAAGTTGGTGTATGTGTGACAATATGGTTAAATGACAAAAAAAGTAGAGAGCTCAACAACTCCGACTTGTACTACTACTACCTATTATCATTGTCATTGTGTATCTCGCTGGGGGAAAACCATTTCTGAATTATTATTGAAATTTAAGTACATCTCTCTCTCTCTCTCTCTATAAACAACTTTCCTCTTCTAATTCACTCCGTACACACGGCGACGTCAAAGAGTGGTAGAGAATATGTCTGTTTGAAGGCAGCTTTTTTGTCAGAGTTGCTGCTGCTGCTTATACTGTTGTGTGGAGGACCAATAAGGAGGAAGTCAGGAAAATACCATTACAAGTTGTCATTCATCGTCCACTGAAATTTGGGAAACTTGAGGGGATTATGAGGATAACGACGACAAGGATGTCATCGATGGTCTGCCTTGTTGTCCGTAGAATGGGTTATATGTAAAAAAAAAAAAAGACAACGGCAATTTACATGTTGGCTTTTTTTGTTCCGGCCGGCTGAAAAACTGCACTGAAGAGGAGATATATGGCTCCAAGTTCCCGGTGCTGGATAGAATGAAAGCGCAAAGAGAGATGGGAAGAATGATAAATATGGAAATGACTTCAAGTGACGAGGACGATGTGAAGGAGAAATTACGTGACGCATAAAAAGGTTCTTTTAAAGGGCATTTAACGAACAAAGTATTTTGCATAAAAATATAAAGTAAAGGTAACGTGCTCGTTCTAATATTATTGTGTGTAGTGCAATGTGTGTTTTACAACCAGTTTAAAAATAAAATTCATGAAACACAGAGTTAAAGAGGGACAGAGGGTGGAGGAGCCTTATTGTTATTCCAAAGAAATATGCCGCGGCTGTGTTTTTTGTATTCCTTGCATCTGCATCTCTCTCTCTCTGTCCTAGTCTCTGTCAAGTTGACCAACTTTAACTTTTTCTTACCGTTTTTTTTACCTTTTATCTTTATCCATCTTCTAAGCAACTCTATCTGTCCATCTCTCTCGCTCTCTGCCCTAAAAAGAGAAGAAGCAGATGTGTGTGATGATCAGCTCAGTTTCTTACTTGTATGGCCACTAGCCATTACACGACATTCCATGCCCCTTGAGATAAAAAAGAGTTGAAATGTAAAGTAAAAACAGCCGTGTTCTCCGTTTCTCTCGGAAACAATCTATTCTTCCTCGTTCCCTTGTCATGTTCCCGTCAACAACAACAGTTTGTCCATAACACTTTCTTTTCACCGATTTCCCCATACTTAAAAAAACGCCCACTCTGCAAAATGTCTGATTAACACAAAAAATGTAATTCTTTTCTTGACAATTTGCAATCGTGTAAAGAAACTAGGAAATTGTTTAAAGCCCAGAATAAAATGAATGACATGCCGAGATGAAGGAAAATGTCATAATTTGCACTGCTAAGCTAAGACAGCCTCTCGCTCTTTCTCTCTCTCTCTCTTCTAGTAATCCTGTTGCTGCTTATTACGATTTCTGACCAAACAGAATGACGATAATGATGGCGGCACTACAGGGAAAAAACAAAACAGGCAAAAATAAGTGGACTCATTAGCCAGTTGCCAATTATGATTAATGTGGTTCATCTTTACTCTTCCACGTAGACAAAAGCGACAGAGAGGAGAAGGAGAGAGAGAGAGAGAGAGAGAGTTGGCGTGACTAGGGTATTTACCGCAGATGATTACGATGATGACGATAATGGAGACGATGATGAAAAACAGAAAAACTGATACATACACACATTGGACTTTGGAAGATGCTTCATTATAAACGTCATCATCGCGCAAAACGCTAATTCCTTTTTACTGCCTGGTTTCTCGCTCGATTTGCGTTGTCGCGCCCGCAACACGGATACAGTGTCAAAGCAACACTACCAACTCGCGCAATAGATATTATGATAAATTATTATTGGTATTTAGGTACACACTTATTTTTTTTTACACTTTTTCAGACGAACAGGGAAAAATGGAAACGATTGGGACCATGTAACTTGTATTTTCTGTGCAAAGTGCATACATCACACCACGCAATGATGATGTCACCATCATCACCTTCCTACATATTATTATTAGCAATTGTCAGTAATGCGTGTATAGAAACGTAAAAGGCCTGTATGGTAGCCACGAACGAAGATGAGTGATGAATAATTTGATGAAGTTACATTGGGCTGTACAGGTTTTTTTACAGGCCTTTACACGAATTCGCCTTTCCTGCCTCACTTTTTCTTTAAATGACGCTATGATGTGTCCGAACTAGTAAAATGGCAATAATCATCATGATTTTGTTGAGTGTATAATAATAATAATACGTTGTTAGTGGTAGTCGTGGCGGTGATGGTGCTCCTCTGTAAATATAATGATCACTTATTCTGTCAATTTCCTCCCCAAAAAACGACACACTGATCACCTTGCTGGTTCACCATGTAAAAAATATTCAGCTCGGTCGGTCGCAAGAACGGACGACGGTCTAAAGTTTAACTGGATTCCTTATTAACATTAAAAGCACACATCCATTGAAGCAAGAAGGTACTTACCAAACTTACTGGTTTGGGGACTGTCAGAGCAGTTGCTGCTGGTTACATGGTGATGTGCATTACCTTTTTTCCTCTCTTTGTGAAACGGCGACAGTCCACATTTTATTCCTGAAATTAAAGGAATGATGAGAGCGTGGTTGCTTAGACGAATGCATGTATGCGGATGTGAATATTGTCTTGGCATAATCATCCCAGTGCTTTTTACTAATATATACTTTCTTAATAACAAATACTCTGAACGGAAATGTGGATCTTTTACTACAATTGCCGTCTTTATAGCATCATCATCAGGATCATTACACGAGATTTACCTTGTTAGTGGATTATTGGGTAGCGTGACAAAATTTACTTTAAAAAAGAAGCTCGTCACCTGCAAAACCATAATTTTGTTACTAATGAGAACATTTTTTCGGTAACAATTGTCGCATGAGGAGACTACATGCATTTCCTATTTATGAAAAAGGACGGAATCCGACCTTATTTGGGGTAAAAGTGGCCTGTTCCTTTTACTGCACTTCCGCTTGTCCTTTTTTTATTTGTCTGGTTCACAGAACCAATGAGCCAGTCGGTTTAAAGGGCTGGAGAGGCGAGTGAGTTAAGTAAATATTTATTGAAACAGTAATTATCCTATCTTAACATGAATGAGAAGTCCAACCGGCCATTGTACAGATAGACAAGCCAGCAGCAGATGCATTTCTTCCAAATAGCCTTCTGTTTTTCACTTCATAATATTTATAATCCAAGTAGTAACCCAAGTAGTAGTAGAGAAGAGGTGCTATTGTCAAAAATAAGTACAGTAAACGAATAATATATTTATGTGGAGAAGAGAAGAATAGACTTGTTGCTCCCACTTTTTTGTTCACCTGCGCTGCAGCTCTGATGGAATTCTTAAAAGAAAGTAAAACACTTTATTTATCTGTTTTTAAAATACACATTAAAAACGTTATTATCTTTGACTTACCCCGTGAAATTAAAAAATTGGGACGCCCGCAGTTGGTGTCGTCTTATGTATATACTGCCCATTCTATATGGTACAAGCTCAGAGCTGGATGAAATATTTCTTTACAAGTTATAAGCGAACACATAGTGCTCACACCTGCGTACATGTTGTACATTATTATTCCGTCACTCTTCTAACCTACTTCATGTAGCTGTTCTCTTGTCTCGTTGTATTTCATTCTTTCAGTGACCAGTATAACCTACATGTGTGTAATATATTTACAATTTTTTATCAAACGACAAGCTGTAAAATGAATGAAAAAGGGGAACAAATTTTAGTTTGGGGCATCGTGCAAAAAAATATATAAGGAATACCGTTCCTTCCTGTCAAAGTGCCTTGAAGCCTCTATCCATTCAAAAGTATCTTTTTCACCTGCCTTCATTCAGCTTTTTGAAAAGAAACCACTTTAGCCGTTGTCTCTCTCTCTCTCTCTCCTTCGTTTCTATGCAGGTCAATAGACTGCCCCAAAAAACCAACCAAACTCACCCGTTCCTCATCCAGCACCACCTTACACAAAACAATATTACTGCACCTATTAGCATTCCACCTTTTCTCTATTTTTTCTCTTCTTTTCGGCTAGATTTATTACTTTTTTCTTTCTCCGGTTAAATCCTTATTTACCTTACCATTCTACTCGGCACAGCGGAATGCCATCGTCATCGTCATCACTTTGTACACGTTGATGATCAATATTTGCTCTATCTTTTCTTGTCTGGCCTTTCATTCAAAAAAACATTTTTTCCATTCTTTATTTTTTCTTATTTTTGTGCCTTTTCCCCTATTTTGTGCTCTCGAGACACAAAAAGTAGAATGTACTCAAATGCCTTGTTATAGCGTCATCCTTATAATCATCTACCCTTTCCCCTCTCTTTTTATTTACATTTTTTACACCTTTTCCTATTATCGTTACTTACCATTATTATTGGTATCCACCTGTCTCTAATTAATTGACTGACATGACACAACAGCAAAAGCTTTTCTTTTTACCAGCATCATCATCATCAGCGTTGCCATTGTCCTGGCCACGTTGCCACTTTCCTTCATTCCTCCGTATTTTCAAAGCTCGCTCTTCATGAGAGATGATCAAGATTAACTATGACTATGCTGGTATGATGATGATGATGATGATAATAATGACGATGACGACGATAGCTATGTTCATATCGATTTGTATTTTAAAAAGCAACAAAAGTTCAATCATGTTCATCAAAGGAGAATAGTAGAGCTACTCTTTAGGTAGTTTTGGAAAATGAGAAGAAGAAAAACTTGTATTCCTTTGCCGTTGGCAGGGAAATAGCTTGTCCTCCCGGAAAAAATACATAAATAGCTACATATTATAACATACATACCAAACAAGCTATTAATGCACAAACATGCAAGCAAAACAAGACGTGCTAATTAATTGACTTTTCTTCTTCGAGCATTACCAAGCGTTTTTGTGTAGGATCGAGAGTATCGGTATAGATGGTATAGATACCTCATTTGATAGTATAGGAATAGGTGTGAAAGTTTTTCACAATTTTTTCCATCTTATTGTTCTCTTATAAGAGAGAAAAAAGAACAATGCCAACTACACAATAATATACACGCTGCAATACACTCGCTCTATCGGAGCACTTGTTATTGTGTGTGTAGGTAGTTTGGATGTTTGAAACCACTCGCTGTGGTTATTGTTGCTGCTGGTAACTATTTAAGTGGTACAAAAAGCTCATCAAATTAGATCAACACGAAACACAATCAATCTCCTTTCTTTTCTTGTTAAGGCTCTCTCAGGCTTGTTAACTGGGTTGGCTGGGAGCAAAAATAATATTAAGTCAGTGTATTAACGGACAATATTACTACCACTGCATACCTTTATACCATAATATACAGTAGGGCGATGATGATGATAATGATAACGATGACAAGAATAAGAATAAGCAGAGTGTACGTTAACTGCCCGCCTTGAGCACTTTTTTGGCAGAGAAGTCACTTCAGCCGTACTTCCCTGTAGCGACAAAAATTTTAATGAAACGCGGAGTACAAGAGACGGAATAATGTGAAAGAACAAAAAGATTTGTCAGTGGCGCATATTTATGAAGAAAACGACTTCCCGTACGAATACTCCAATAAACAAGAGAGAGAGGTGGCAAGAAATGACGAGAATTAAAGGTGGAGAAATGCGAGGTGACAGTGGGGTGTGCTGAGAGTGTTATTGAAGCATAGGGACGATTTTTGCTGACTGCAGGTAAAGATGACTGTATAATGATGATGATGATAATAGTAACTGGTACGTCAAGAGAAAAGAGAGACTGTGTGTATGCAGGCATGCCTAGCGAAGGCGTGCGTGCCTGGTCTGTATGGTTTTTGGATGTAGGCCTGCTTGATTAATCACATGTCAAGCTAAATTAATCAACGTCAGCAGCATAAAAATCATATTAGGTACAGAGGAAAAGAAAGACACGATGAGGCGTTGATATACCTTCATGGCAGTAGGAACCGGGGTGATGGGGGGATAATCTCCCCAAGAATTCAGTGATTTTACATTACCAAGATTACAGGGCTTAAAAATATTTAACATTCCAGCATTGGAGGACTAAACCCCCTTGTCCCCCTGTTCCTACAGCTCTGTATATCTACCAAGCATTGAAGAAGGTGGGCAGAAGGACACACAGAGAGTCAGATAGACACGCTACACACAATTTTTTTATATCGTGTCGTGTGATCTATATAGAGCACAACCATCGTCTTCATCATCAATTTCATTTGCTCGATTCATATTTCATGGTACCACCACCACCACTACTACTCTGTCATTATCACAGTTCTATGAAGCTTGTCTTCATACCTCATCATTTTTATTCGCAGAGGTAATTATTAATTCACGCTTGCTCACTCTGTCTCCCTGACTCTGTAAAATGTTTCTTCTGTCACTCTCCGTCTATGGAAGTGTGGCGTTAGTAGTCGTTACTCTTGCTGACTCCGACTCCACTAAAAGGAGAACTCGAAGCTGTGCGGTGGCAACGCCACGCTCAGATTCGGACCTCACAGGGAGACTTGTCCATTTTTCTTTCGGTGGGCTTGTACAAGGATAATAAGCGTCTGAATAAAAAATGCGTACAATGTAAATATCTAGGTACGTATGTACATCGAGGTAGGCATTTTGCCCCTTTTCCTGTTGCTGTCGGACACACACAACTAGTTTATTCATTTTTCATACCATATTATTTTAATTACTCTTGTTAAAACAAATAGACCATTGGTGCTGCTCCTGTGTTGGTGGTTGGCTGTTTATTTTTTTAAAAGCCAGCAGATGCGCCTGTTTTGTCAGACGTATGGATCATTAAACAATAAGCCAACCTGCCTAAATAAAATAGACCAACAGAGGTGCGCACCGCAGAAAATAAATAGAGGCATTTCATGCATAGAGAGGATGCTAATAATTTTTTAATGTGTTGCTTTTCTTCTGGGGTGATTATGATGAGGACGATGATAATGAGGATACTAATGAATGATGACGGCGATAAAACAAAAAAGAAATGATGAGGAGGATGATGATGGTAATGACATGCTGTATTTTGTACTGTACACACATTCACAAAGCAGAACATCATCATGACGTTCTTTTTTCCTTTTCTTCAGCTTTGCGCAAAAATTACATTTATTCTCTCTCTCTCTCTCTAGCACTTATTTTACTCTTCCTCTCTCGCTGTCCCTTGCTGTCTTTCTTTAATGAAATTTAAGAATGAGAAGAGAATTCAGGTGAAAAAATAACAAAAGAGGCTGGTTTCGCTTTGGTGGTGGTGGTGGCTGCTTGATGAATGCGTGAATCGGATGAATAGCTTGCTAAAAAGCTAATTTTTTCGTGGTCATTAAATACTGAAGACTGACGACGACGATGTTGACGATAACTATGAAAAGGAGGAAGTCAAGTTAACTGGCTTTATTCGCCCATTCGACCATCATCATTTTCCGTCCTAAAAATGCAGATACGGCTACGTTTTGAACGCCAGTTCTTACCATTATTATTATGCTTTATCATCTTCAGCGGCAGTAGCTTCGCTTGACTTGTACAAAAGTTGTATTAATTATACGACGGGAAGAGGAGTAAATGGATCGCCCATAATAAGCATAATAAGATGCGAGCCAGCGAGAGAAAAAAAGAAGAGAAAAGAATGACAATGATGGCGATGATGATGACAACGACAAGAAAGGCCAGTGGACGGAGGCATCTGCCAAAAATAAAAAAGAGTGAGAAGAGAAAAACACAGCGTTGTTGGTTGACGATGATGAGAGGAGATGAGGATAATTGAATCGTGCAAGTAAAATGGGTGGTGGTGGTGGTGGTGACGAATGGGTAGGGCCGTCAGGTGTGTAAAAAATCAGTAAAAAAGAAAGAAAAGGAGTTTTACTCATTATCATTATCCATTACCTAGAGAGAGAGTAAAAAATACGTCTACTTAATTACATTACTATTTTGCACTAGAGAGTAAAAGAAAAGGAGTGAAGAAAAAAGGAAAATTTGATTTGCTTTTTAGTTTTGCTCTTTCTCCTCAACTATTCATTGAATGCAACAGAGAATAGCCCAAGAGGTGCTCTGATTTAACTAGGCCTTACATGTAGATAGAAACCTCCGCACTGTTTTTTCCTGCTTGAGAGAACGAATTATTGGTTACAATTTACAATACAGGTGTACTTAATACCTTTTGGAGATGTTATGCGACAAGAAGGGAATTTTGAAAATTTCAAAAGAAACAATATTCGGTTCAGTGGTTTCGGTTTCAGGCTATGGCTAGTTTCTTGGTCATTGCCCGCACTTAGCAACCTTCTAAATTGTACTTTTAGGTATTTCCCTTTACTGCAGCGTTAACAGCAGAATCGCAGAATAGGTGACATCTACACACATATGGGATTTGGATGGGATTTAAGTAGAATATTAAAAATGGCCTGATATGTTAATAGAGTGAAGCGAAGCGCCTCTGCGGTTCAAGTGGGAGTTATTGATCGAGGATTAAGTATAATGATGATGACGATAAGTGTGGTGGTGTGCGTGGTCTGGTGTAAAATGGGGATGGTTGAGTTGGTTGTAATGGTGATGATGGAGCCAAGACAGATTATCCCTTTAAATTAGTTCAATTAACAGAGTTAAAAAATTACAATCCGCTTCTGTGCTTCTTACTGCTGGGATGATGAGATTGAAGATCTTTACTTGCAGAGAGAGTGTATGGACTGGAGTCTATGGGATGCTGCTGCAAAAAAAGAGACAGAGATTCTGTCTGTCTACTACCTTGTTATTTAGGACTGCTGATTTTTATGAGCCAGGCTGCTCATAATGATATGTAATGATGATGTTGTGGGCTGCTGTAAGGAGGCGGAGACTATTGAGCAATTAGGCATGTTTGTTTTTCCTGTTCCATTCTTTCATCATATTTTCCCCTTCAATCCACAAGAAGGGATAAATAAGCGAACGAGCAAGCGAGAGAGAGAGAAAAGGATAAAAAGTAATAATTGCTTTTGATTTGGCTGTGAGAAGGGCATTTATTCGTACATTATTATTACACACAGATGATTTAATACTTTTTAATGGGACCAAAGATCAACTTGTATAGATTTTGTTATTGTTATAAACCTATCCACGTCGCGATCCGCTGCGTCCAACGAAAAAAATACACAGATACCTAATATTCCAGTTGGGCCATTAAAAAGATTTAGAGCTCTTTTTCCAGACAAGTCCAACATCACCAGCAGCAGTAGAGCAGTTACATGCAGGCCCAATGAAGAACTAGCAGGGAATAACGAACAACGAGCAAAATAGCTCTGGCGGCTTGTTTTTTTTCTACCGACAACAGAGATAATAATATTTTATATGCATTAATATGGGCTGCTTACCTGGACGACCGATGATGATAAAGTAGCTGTAAATAAGTGTCATAAAAAGTTCACCATAAAAAATCTTACATTGAAGCGGCTTTATTCTTCTGGGACTTGCTGCTATTGTGTTTGCATCTTCGTGGAGTTCATCAACTTACGTAAATACCTAGTGTACTTAGTAAATCAAGCATTAATAACCTTGTTTTTTCCTGGAATCGTTTTCAACCCTGGATAATAACAAGTTGGGAGTTGGGAGGGGACTATCTACCCAGGAGAAAACATTTAATTGTCAACTGACCTGCTCTTTCTATTTATTGTACCCAGTAGTAGGATGTCACAACATCAGCAGCACATGATGGTGATGATCACCATCACGAGATATAGATTTATTTTATCCTGTGACTTGTCGATTCTGCCCGCTCTCTAGAAGTACGTACGTAGAGATATGATAGTGACATTGACAATAAGCTAATCTTAACTGTTCAAGATTTTTATTCAAATTTGACTTTGACTTTTTCTATATTTTTTGCTCTATGTATGTATTACTGCATAATTAGATGTACGTGTGTATCATTATTGGTGTCTTTTTTAGACCTGCGGCAGTTGGGCCACAGAAGAGCAACAACGGTATCGAACGACCAACCTAAATTATCTTTCACAAAATGTTACACTATTACTGCGTAGCTGTTGTCAACATTTATTATATCAGTTTCTGTATTTCAGATTTCGATATGAGAGGAAGTATATTATATAGTGAGGTAACGGACCCTCCGAAATTGAGAAACATTTCATTTTCTTATCATAAAAGCATCTCTTTAATGTTAGCGGTGATTGTGTATCCTATCTCTATTGGACAAGTTACAAGGTTGCAGTATTAAGATAACACATTATGCGACTTTTATGCGGTCTAAAGAGAAACGCTATTTTTAGACTGCACGACAACAAGGAGCAGTCAAAGAGTGAGAATATTCAGTTTGTTTTACTTTTCCTCCAACGAAAAGTACACGCTGACGGGTTACAACACTGCACACCCCTCCATAACAGCAAGAACAAGGCCGAATTTAATTCACCTACCCACTTACCCGCTATATGAAACTGTAGTACATACTCATATTAAATTATTTGTTTAAGCATCTCAAGATGTACAGAGAGCCCCAAAGTATAGTAAAATTGGGAAACTTTTCATCAACCCTGCTGATTTGTAGTAAATTCCAGTAGCCATTTTTCTTTCCAGTTCTGCAATTAGAATAATTCTTCTACTAATAAACATGATCATGCACCACGCAATTAACCAGTTTTATGTAAAATGCAAAGTCCCTTATACATCCATCGTACAATTCGTACACCGTGTTACAAATACATAATGTGATATGTACAATTGCCATTATCATTATTAGAAATAAGTTGTTTAAAGTTGTTTGGCAATTGACACACCTTACTTTTTTCGTAATAACCAAAATTGAAACTTGGTCATTACCTCAGAAGAATTAATATCATTACCAGTTTTACTATTAGTATTATTATTGTTAGTGTATCCGCCGTGTCTCCTCATTTTCATTTTCTACACCGTAACTCAACCACTACATACTAGCAGCAGTGCCAGCAGTGGTAATTGAAAAGATTGATTGTGAGTCACGTTACACAAAAAAATACTTTCACATGTAATTTCTACTTGCGCAAGCTTAAGACCACGAACGAGAATGATGATCAATTTTTACTTCCTCTTTTTTACTCCTATTGAAAATATTAGACTTAAAAACGTTACGCGATTGTATACTTATCGTTCTGACTGTGTCGCTCTCCACTCTGCACCGTTGTTGTACATTACAATTTTTAAGTAGTGTCATTAAGATTAGCATCTTCATAATAGCAGTGGGGTAATGTACGCATTGACCAGCTTACCTTTTTACAAAGTAAGCCTGCACCTAGTCTTGTCTCAGGGGCATGACACCGTCTCTCTCTCTCTCCCTCGCAATCAATTGACAATATCACAGATACAGGTAACACAACAGTCATTTTTAATCTCCCTTTATTATCATTATCATCAAGAGCAGCAGTAGTAGCTTATCCTTGTTGTCATTTTCCTTAAAACATTTGGTCAGCAGTCAGCATCAGCACCGCTATTCCTTTGATGGTGATGATGTGATTTACAAAATGTAAAAATAAGAAATCCGTTTAATGGCTTCCAATTAAAATAAATGTTCGTTTATTTGGACCAAGGACCAAGATCACCGACTTCGAGACACTAAAGAGTAGCGTGTCCATAAAAATGGGATGTACCTCAAACCTCACCAGTAGTAGTTGGTTGGTTGTCACCAGCCAGATTATCCCAAGGAAAGTTTTATCAAAAAGCTTCCTCCGCAATACACTATAGATGCTATGCCACGTATGATGACTGACATAAGCAGCAATATTAATAAATGCAGGAATACTTGATTGAATTACACAAGAATCTCTGGACATCCCGCCTCTTAACTACTATCACCTAAACAGGTAACTTTTTCATGTAGTTTGAAAAGGTAATGTCCAGTAATAAAACAAGTACTGTTTCGAAAATCACCGTGGTCATTTATTCTGAGAGTAGTCGGGCGAATCTTTTAAATTGCTGTGAAAATACCTGGGGATGTATTACAACTGACAACTGAAGCGGCGTTGTAAAAAGGTACCTTTCTGTGAGTTTGGTGTTGTACTTGCGAAACAGTACAACGTACTGGATACATTGTTAATAGTATTTTATATCGAGAATAAACCATGCAGACCAATGATATACTGAAGGAGTGAGTGAAAATCTAAAATGTCATGGGAAAATATAAAATATAAAATAAAGCTTAAATTCTTTAAAATATAAATAAGCTTCCCTTTCTTTAGGTATCTACATACAAAATGTGATCAAAATAACAGATCATGAACATTAGATATAACAAAGTTCTAAATTTTACTAAGTTCACGTGTCAGGTTCCTGACATAACTTTTTAAATTGACCTCTGATACAATAGAAAATTAGTACTACTAATTCTCTATTACTACTAGTCAATTGTCTAATTGGTTGCCTTTAAAAGGGGCTATCTGTATACAAAATTTGGGCCAGATAGAATCATTGCTGCC
>JAHZNB010005516.1:0-10632 GCA_027744295.1 Callyntrura guangdongensis
CAATCAATTTACCTTTCTGTGACGGATGGAAGAATAAAAAACATGGCGATGTGAACCAGCACGACGAGAGCAATTTGAAAGAAAAATTTTCCCATTATATCTTTGCGTAAGTACAACGCTCGATCGATTACAATCAGGCCAAACTGTAAAATAACCATCACGAGGAAAGGCACTGGCACTTTGTTCTCCTCCAAGTATGACGACACATCGCCTTGTTGTGACTAAAGTAAATAGACAATAAAATGCTTTTACGATGTACGCTCCAACTTTCAACATAATTAGTTCCAGCCAAGTCCATTCCCGAAAGCATATAATAGTATTATCGTGAAAATGGGAGAAAATACGGCAGTTGACATTTTACCCCGAATGACGCAAATCCAAAGATGACGACTAGGAAGTTGAAAAAGTCACACATGAACATGTACGAATAAACGTCGACTTTCACTTTGTACTCCAACTTGAGAATTTGGTTGAAGAATACTTTGATGGACGACAAATACTTGAGAACACTGGAAAGTAAATTTAAAAAAAGCATGAGACAAAATACGTTTCAGTTTATAGGAACAAGTGAAATGAAGGCGTGATTCAATTTATCCCGTAATCAAAATGAAATTGCCTGTATTATCATGACCTAAATTGCATTATGTTTTGGAAAACGATATATTACGCCGTAGATATACTCAGAGAAGCGAGAAAAAGGGAAGCACTAGAGAATCAAGTCGTTGGTAATGTCATCATAATGTCTTACCATAGTTTTAGGAATTGAGGACCATATTGGAAGCTCTCGTACACTTGCCATTGTTCCCACACTTGGGCACATAGTCCCTCTTGTTCTTGTGAGGAGTTGTCTATTTGATCAGATTCATTTTCTCCCTCAGCATTTTCATCTTTCTCCTGTTGTAAGGATATGGTGTCGTCGCGTTTCAGCGAGGTATCCTCCGTCGACTTGGTAGAGTCATGACTAGATTTTGGAATCGTCTCAGCACTCCCCACTGCTGAACCTTTGTTCTTCCATAAGCCCAGTGATTTCAGCATGAATCTAAACACCGACAGATGCGTACTACACGTGAATAATTTAGCTTGTATACCACACCAAGTACATTTTGACGGGTATTTGGGATACTTATGCTACTTAATTGAGTTTTGAGTAAACTTTATTAACGGGAAAAACTTGATGTGATTCACATCATACCTACTCAATATTATCTAGTCGTGTAGCTTGCTTATATTTACCTGTGGAAGAATACGACCATTAATAAAGTTACGTCAAACATGGCATATTTCTCCTGTTTTTCGATTCCAAGGATTTTCGGTGGCCAAAATGGTTTCGTATTCACTTGCTTCACTTTCTCGTTCCACGGGAAAAAGTCAAATTGGAAAAGATATTTAATCACTACCATGGCCTGGTTTGAAATTACATCCAAAAACATATTATTTGATACTTTACATCAATAAAAACAAGTTTTAACGTAATACTCGTTGGCGTATGTCTTGCTTTTGAATATACGTTGTATATGATGTTCTGTTGTTGTTGTTTGGCAAAAGTTACATGACATTTACCTCTGTATATGCGATAATAGTAACCCAAAATGTTTTTGTGGGTCTGGGTACCGACAGCGTCCCCCATAAAAGGACCATGAGTGGCAAAGGCAGCGACAGAATACTGGCAGAATTGATTTGATTCAAAAACACGACAAAGTAGCAAACGAGATCCGAGTGAGAGATGATCACGTACCAAACGGACACACAGAAGCATATAAACGGCCCATAGATATCGTCATCATCGATTTCTGAAAAACTGTCCAAACTGAGTTTTGATATGAGCATTATTAAATGTAGTCTATATTATATGATATACATTAGAGCAAGTACAAAATTTAAAAAAAGTTTATTATATTCTACACGAGTTGTTTTGCATTTGCATGTTCACTGATGATCGTGCACAGTTTTGGACGTACAGGTTTTTGTACCATACGATCCAGAAAACAAGCACAATAACATTATTGAAATAGATGTTGCTAAAAGACAGGAAGGAAACTGTTTTATGATTTTTTTAAAAAAACAGCTCTTACCTTCCCCTAAACTCTTCAACGTCTATTCACCGGAGAAGGCTTTTCAATAACCGTGTTCAGATCATCTTTACTTCCCACGTCACCAGATGCTCTGGATTCATCTTCAAAGCTGAGTTCTACTTCAGGCTGCCTGGATGGAACGATAGGCTCTTGAAAATTCTGCAACAATTGGCCCAGCTCTTGCTCCTTTGATTTTTTTCGCGGTAAATAAATAATAAGATTGGTAATAAGCTGCTCAGCCCAGAGTACACATCCGATTTCAAACGGTAAGCCGGAAGTTACCACATGTGTTGGTATTAAATTTTGCAAAAAAAGCCGATTATTATCTTCTTACCTTGAGCAACATTTTTTCTCTAGCCAGGCATTTAGAAACGTGACGGTAATCTTTGGAAAATTTATTCAACCACGTCGTAGCACTAACCATTAGACTCTCTAGAATAGCCCACGCAAATCTTATGTACCCTATTATACGCCTCATGAATGTCGGAGAAGGTGGAGGTTTTGCTTCTTGCTCTTCAATAATCTCATCGTCAGATTCAGCTGGGGATGGTGGTGGTGGCTCATCTCCGGCCGCTCCAGCGTAGTATGAGTAATCTTCTCCCCCAGCCAATGGGGCATCGTGATCCGCTGTTGATCTCTGAATGCAAGTAAGCTTTGATTTCAACTTTTGTCTGATCAGATAAATGAATTTCTAGCAGAGTAATATCTGCCCACACTTGTCTGCTTCGTTTTTACCCTTTGTTGTGCAGTTCCTGTACTTTTTCTTGACATTTTTCTTCTACTTCTTCTTCGGATTAAAGAACCACCTGCCGTTCCCGGAGGTGGCCCGATGCTTTCCGTTAAACTTCCATCGCCTACCACACTGGATCGTCTTGCAAGTCGTGCCATCTCCGTGGCTGACTCCACATCGCTCTTCAATGCGGAACTCATCAGCTTTAAAACAACATGTTTAGTTTAATGTCTGGCAAATTATTCTCCCAGATTTTAATACTCTGTCACACAAATACCTCACTCAAGGTAAATCCTGCTGGGCGGTCGTCACTGTCTTCATCTTCTTCTGTAATAGAGTCAATCATCTCCATATCTTCATCCTCAATTTCTTCAAACATATAATAGTCCCCGGAACGTATTGCTGCATGAATGAAAATACGAAAATCTCACTACAATCTCTACTTTCATCATTATATTGTCAGACATAAAGTGTAAAAATTATCTGCAAATCATATAGCAGTCTATAAACTATGACTAAAAGATTGCACTTTGTCATGCAAAATTAAAGTTTTCATTTCAAAATGCATTGTGACTTTTTTCGAAACAGCTACAAATCATACCAGTGCAATCCAACAAAAATGTAATTTCATTAACGCTACATGCACAGGCGTAAGTACTAAATTAAGACTGTGTTACTAATATTATCGGTCCACTAAGTACAAAAATTAAAAAGTTTTTAAAAGGCGGCATTCCAGTACATGTGTGATGGGATAATGCAGGAGAGTGCAGCGAAGGGTAATAGCTTCTCGACGTAGGTTCGGTTTGTACTCCAATTGCACTACTCTTTCCCCTGTCTCCTAAACCCGACACAGAATATCGATGGGATTCTGGGGGAGGAGAAAACACAGGAAAACTTTCATCGGATGGGGAAAGGGGTAAGTGGGGAGGATGGAGAAGGGAATCTCGGGGATGGCGTCCGTATGGAGGCTCAAAAAATCCATCGACAGAAATGGTCATAGCGGCAGAGGATGGTGTTGGTGTCGGACCGCTTGTGACCGATATTTGCACGGCCAAGGGCGCTCGTGGAGAAGACGGCTCGTCATCTTGCGGCTGTTCGGCAATTTCATCCATAGAAATGGGAGAAGATGCCATTGAAGAGACTGGGTCCATGCGTGTTGTTCCTTTATTAATGGAAGGATGGTGTTGGATGATGTTGGTATTGCAAAACATACACAAAATAAGACATTCCACGAGCTCATAATCAAACAAACAATAACATTTTTACAAATCCAAAATGCACTGACTTTTACGTAAAACAAAGGACAATAAATACAACCGAGGATACTCTACGTCATTGTCCAACACGAAACGGTAATATATAGCAGTTGCAGGTATTTGACAGTCCCAACCCAAAAAGCATTGCTACAGCCCAAATTTCATCATTTAGTTTCGTTATAATTTTAGCTATTATAATTTTACCCCCAAATGGAGACACAAATACCGACCACTATCATTCCTCAGATTCCAAACTACACCGGGGGGCAAATCATCAATCAGGCAAGAAACGAAAGGTTATAATAATTATTAATTAGGTAATTTAAATTGTGTCTGATCAAGTTTTGGTATTCATATTAACCTCTCTATTACAATTTACTACAAACATTTTTATAATGTTGTTCCAACAAGGTACTCATTACACTACTCTCTAACTACGAATTAAAGCATCCACACCAGCGTTAGAATACCTACCTTAAGACTCAGCGATCACCATTAATTTAGCATTTTACAGTGTCAAAGTGTTATTACTCGCACACACTCCATTTAGTAGTTTGTTTTAATTATTGTAACACACATACATAACATGTTGAACACAATTACATTTTAATCAGGATTGTCAATTGAATGTGGAAATAATGTTTTTTTATAAAATACATACCGCCTGTTGCCGTATTTGTTTTTGCATGAGCTCCTCAATCAATTCCGCCCCTCTGGAGAATTTTAGCATTGTTTACAAGGCTTTACATTTGATTTTTGCACAAACGCTCAAAAAAAGTTTATTACCGCGATGCGAGTAAAGCCTGTACTTCCGTTTCACCCCGTATATGGAAAAAATAATAACTGTTAAAAATCCTTCTTTGGAACAGTAGGACCGCAAATGTTATTCCATCCCAAACTAGACCCGCCTCATCATGTGGTACCTCACAATGTGTTATTTGACCATCTGTTAAACCCCAGTCATATTTCACATTTACATTTTCCGACGCAAAAATAACTTTTCATTTAATTTCACATGATTTTAGTTTATGAATCTTAATAGGCGACCTGTACTTGTTCCACGGAATTTATTTAGGCATGCTATTCCAAAAAGTTGAATCAACCAGCAAAATTTGAACTGTAGGTCCGATAAAAATATACAGCCAACTAGCTGCAGAACTGATTTGGTAAATATTACAAATACGTTGTACGCCAGTAAATAGTTCCATCTGCAAACAAAACAAACGCAAAATAAGAATATTTTTCGAAACATATGTATATTTTTTTTCGTTATTTGGCTTGATGATTTCAAACCTCTTGATAATGGACTTCTTGGTGCGTAAGTAGAATTCATTGCCTTCCCAGAGAAATATAAAGGAACCAACCAAGTATCCAAGAGCGAATAAGTTTACGCGATTTGTACCCGTCAGGAAAATTATTGCAAGAGTTATCCAATAAAATGATAGAAAGATGCCCTTTTTGATTATGTCCAAAGGTGTCCTAGAATAGAAACCATAAGAATGACATAAATAAAACTGAGGTGCTCCTTTCACTCAGATCGCTTTTACTTATGCATAGCTTGTAGTTTTACTTAGAAGAGGTTAAGAAATCCGGAGTAGGATTCAGGTTTGGGGTGATGGAGACTTCCATCACTTCCTCATTGCTTCCTCCTGGCAGCTCCTCTGGAGCTGCATGATGCTCTTTCAAAAACACGAGCCGTTGTTGACAAGCAAAGAGCAAGAGGATAAAGTCGGCTAGACAGAAGCAAATTAACCGCGTTTTAGTACCCACGATTCGTATATAATTTTGTAAGTTTAAAATTTTAGAAATGCGTGTCTATATTAATTATTACGGATGAACCGCGCTGATTGTGGCGGAAACGATACATCTGGCAAGAAAAGCCACGTCTTTAACTCAATTCTCCATTCTCTCCAGGGATATTCTGCAGAGGAGCAATATAAAACAGGTCGTTAAAACCAGCATAAGATCATTTAAACGTTTTTAATATACACTGAATAAGTACCGGCACAAAGAAACGGCGGAAGACCAACACAGAAAATATATTGTATCGGAAGAAACACTGAAATGAAGATAATGAAAGGTAGCCAGACAGTAGCCAATTTCTGTCGCTTCATGTAAAACATTGGTATCAGCCAAAAGGAATATAAAACGGAAAATATATCAAGTCGTGTCCCAATTACTGCCACAAGAGTGATTAACGTTATCTGTCAGACAACAAAAAGCAAGATTAACGGTCCATCATTGTCTGTTCACTGTCGCATGTCGCCGATCGGCTAATGAAATAATTTTCTATTCGTACTCGTGTGACTCCTTACCTCAACGCCAAATTTGTAAAAACCATAATTAAGCAAAAACTTTATACACTGCACCAACGACATGTCAGCATCTTTTCTTCGAATGTCATCAAATAAAATTCCGACGTCTGGCTCTGGACTTTGATTCACAAATCGTTGATATTTTTGTCGTATTTGTACCACGGCTTGTACTGTCAACACTAGTATCATTCCTGAAACGGTTGAAAACCATATTTTATAGTGCCTTTTCAACTTCGTTGCATAATTTACTCAACAATGCGTAACCCTTTTTAGTGGTAAACGAACCTATGTACTCTTGTAACAAAGAAGGCAAATTGCTTCCCCCATCGATTTTTTGAAGGCCCAACCATTGCGCATCATTTCTTGTAAAGTTCCACTCTGTACAATTATCATTCCAGTAGTCATGTGAGATGTAGTCAATTTGGTAAATCATTTTGATGAGAAGAAGAAATGAAATGAAAATGGAGCAGAGATGCATCATGAGACGTTGGGCAGAAGCTTGAAAAATCACTCCTCCAACAACTCCAAGAAACAAGAGAAAGTGTAACGCACATTTCTACATGAACATAAAACTAAATTAGTCCCGTGTTACAGAATCTTCTTCGGTTTAGTAATAAAAAGTAGAGTTTTCCGTGTAATAATAATAACCCACATCAAATACTGTCAGTGCCAACGCAGAAAACAAGACAATTTTCATAATGTGAATTTCCAGAACACGCCATGATATCTCCGACACAATGATGTAGATTTCCCCGATTTGAGTAATCATCCTTGTTCCATAGTATTTTACAGTACGAACCAGGTTTTTGAAGTTGAACTCATCTATTAAATTAGGTGGTTTTTCTGTGTCATCATCCATAAAAGGTTCGTTGGCAATCGCCAGGGGTTTTTGAGTACTGAGCACACATAATCATCATCATCATCATCAGTGGTACGGAAGCAAGCAAGTAGAAAAACCAAACCAACATATTTCATAAATAAATAATCTTCCCGTGATATTTTCGATTCCATCGGTTTTGGCATTCTCGCTAGAGTCATTCATGAATAATAATTCGCGCTGCTGCACACAAAAACTTACGGTCGTTTGAATTCTGAAAGCTTAAGAAAGTCCCGATGAAAGTAATGTAGCTGTATGACGGTAATGACCACAAAGAACGTTGGAGTTAATAAGCGAACAAACAAGGATCCTGTGTCAAACTTTTCAAGTCCAATGTCTTTTTGCCTGTGGGGTGTACAATGGGTATAAAAAAGAAACCATTTCATTAATTCAGCTCATTGATTTTAACGTGAACTTAATTCATAATGACTGTTTCAGCCATTATCATTTTGGTGTCTATTTTATGTTTTTTTGTTGTCGTAAGTATAAATAATGTAACAGCTAGCAAGGTCTTTTCGCATATATTGTCGTCGTGTTACAGCCACATAACTTACAGTTGATCTGGTATCCCCGTATAATTGGACAGGTAGGCAGGGACATCCTCAAACTGATACGTGTAAATAAGTACGAGCACAAGCATCGAGTAGACGATGACAGTGAGCCAGAAACCGTACATCATTTTCCTCCATGCTCCGTATGACAGCTAAAAAACACCAATTAGGCAATGGGTTTACGAGAGAAAATTATAAATCGTTACAAGTCACGAAAGCTTTTTTATCTCTTGTTCTCTAGCCACCCGGCTCCTCATAACCATTTCTGTGACAAATATATATGCATCTTTGTTTCATTGCTTCATTTTTTTCGAGTGTGGAGAAACAAAAGTGATCATATATCGACTATAATGTGTATGTGTGAAGGGAGTAATTCATGAAATTTAATGGACCACAAACCTGGAAGGTCAGTATAAAAATGAGAAACAAGGCCATGTACACTATCCGATAGAGTACTACTTTCTCGCCTCCTAATCCAATGACAAAGAGCATGATGGCAACTACCCAAATCCAGAATTTTGTGAGCACATCTTTTATAAAATTTCCAATGTTCGTCATGAATGTTGGCTTTGTGGGTTCTTCCTTTCCACGTGTTTGCAGTTCTGTTTGGTGGTGGAAGCATTTTAGGTCACGTACAAAGAAAACACAGTTTTGATATGATTAGTTCACCATGAATGTACTGTGGGGTTATGTGATACGTTTTTTAATATATGGTGCAGAAGACTTCACTGTCCTTTCTCTCATTATTATCGACAGCTAGACTGACAAGATTATTGTCATTTTCATGTAGGTATATTCGTTGCATGTGTGAATACCTGAAATGTGCGTACCCGTAGTTGTTGTCGTCACTGTGATTCGAAACGATTCTTGAGCCGCATCCTCAATGATGGCTCGTCTACTCTTCTTTTCCATTACAAATTGTCGTAAAGTTACCCAGAACATGAGAGTGTACAGGCTCTATATATAAGACAAACAAAAATGTAAATATTTGGGCTAGGTTAAAAATACTAAGTTAAGCTAACACATAAATTTAAACGCAGTCCACGACGACGACGGGTAGGAAAAACAAGGATAATGTCACTCTCTGTTTTAGTTATGCCTTCCCATAAAATTGTTACTGCCAGAAAGAACGCCTCGTCGGAGTATTAATAATATAATGCATATAATAATTCATTCGTATATATGCACTGTTTTTTCCCTTACTTTGACAAGAATGGGATGGAATGGAAGTTCATCATTAGTGGGCTTGACAAGCCCAATCTCAGCTAAATTTACTCCGTCAATGTGTTGAGGCAGCTCGTCATCCGTAAGATTAAGACTGTAAATGTACTGTGTAAAAAGTAGCACTTCGGCGTACAGCACCAAACCAGGCGAGGAGACGAGCATTGCCCTCCTTTGATTTGGGAACATCCACAAGACGCAAGCCCATAAAAGAAGAATGAACGTTAGCCAACTGTGATATGTGATACTCCAGGCCTGCGGAAGGAAACAAGGGGAAAACATTATACGTATACAGCAGAGGGAAAACACATACTGCATTAGCGAAAATGAAGACACACCATCAAATTGCTTATCAAATGCTATATTATTACTACCGTGTGCCAACTTGTTGGCCTTTGCAATACACACATTCTCCTGCTGTCTGTATCCTACATTTTAGCGAAGAGAAACTCGTCAAAGAGAAAATTGGATTGTTGACGGCGCTATATATATTTTGACTTTCTCATCAGCAAACTTAGCCCGTATTGTTATTATTAACACACCTTGTTATATTTTTATATAGCTACCATCTGCTTATTGATAGACTACCCCAGGTAGATTTAATAGAGTGACCATTTAAACCTGGAAAGCACGTCCCTTATATACGCATACACCCTTTTTATAGCATGACATAAATGTATAAAACGACATACGGGCTTTGTCGTGAACTTACCATCATGATAATATTTGTACAAATGTAGGACGATTTTATGAGAAGGTCAAAGACACTGAGTAATCCGGTTAGTAACAATGAATATCCATCATACTCATAAGGATCCCCAGTCTCGTCTGCAACAAAAGCCGTGTGTGCCATTAACATGTAATTTTGCCATTATGGATAATAAATTTTCAAGGATTTTTTCATACGTCAGATATAAACGCCGTCTAGCAGCTATGTTTTAAGGGATAATTACTGTAGCCTACATCTACTGTTTTTCTGGACAATGCATTCTCACCTGCAGCAGGAGGAACACCTTCTATTATATTACTGGAATCCCTGGACGTTATCGACGGACCCCGTGGTATACTGCCCGGAGAAGTTAGCCCACCGTCTTCACCAGAGAAACTCCTTCCGCTTGAGCCATACCTTCCTCTTGCTGTGCTCATTGTCATAAGCTATAATGCATAACAAGGATTTGCTTAAGATTCATTTACACAGGCCAGTCGTAGATTTCACGGCAACTGAGGAGCAAAAGGGAACTTTTAAATCGAACCAAAAATACACATACTATCAACCCATAAAGCCACGAGCACCACCACCAGCAAACCAGAAAGGCTAATAAACATGCTTGTTTTATTTTAAAACGATGTGCAAAGAATTAAACGATACAGAAAAAATTAAGGCGGTAATAGAAGCGTTTGATTGTGGAACCGGGGGAGGATGGCGAGAACAAAAATGGACTCTCATAGTGCATAATATGTTTTTACCCCTCGTCCCCTCGTTTCGTAGTCTATAAAAAACGGTAGTGTAACAAAAAAGTCGCTTTAAACTTATTAGAAACAGCTTTTAGGCTGAGGAAGACGGATCATCAACGAAAAAAAGCAAAATCCAAGCAATGAGTCAATATACA
>JAHZNB010005517.1:0-22568 GCA_027744295.1 Callyntrura guangdongensis
CCAGTCGGTCAAAGTAATTAAACACGATTTTATACTCTTCTTTCTAAAATCTTGGGGGAACTGGGTCCGGGGGGAACGGGCCTATCACGAAATATACATCAGATTAACCTTAACAAACGAATTTTTGAACAAATGTACTTATGGCAATATGGGCATAGCATTGAAAAATACACCTTTGTAAAGCCATTTTTTAATAATAAACGCATGAAATATGTTAAACTTTTGTCAAAAATGTCAAAATAGATATTTATATAGGCTGTATAGGCACTTAAGCAATTAATTTCCAAAATAGGCAAGAAAGGCAATTAAAACTGTGGCTCAGCGTATTTCTTTTCATGTGATTCGTTCACATACTGAAGCTCAAAGTGATCTGAGAAATGATAAGGAACAGGCATTTAGTTAGAATAAGCAGTGCTGGTTACTAATAATAACTTAATAAGACAAAGGAAACAAATAATGATAACCAATGTATGACTAATTGGATAAGTGTTTAGTTGCATACGTACGGAGGGATAGCCTATGACAGAAAAATCCTACCTACTTTATAAAAGGCAGCGTGTGACAAATCAATCTCACTATTTTTTTGTGTTTACCTTATCTGGTTATTTTTTTCTAATGTTCTATTTTATATTTATTACTTGTGGCATAATTAATTATTATTACTACATATATATCACGTATTCTTCACTTCACTAGCCTGTCATGACAACAGGTCTGTAATGTTTCTGATAAGGTTTGTTAGTTTGCAGCAATCAATCACTAGATGAAAAGCTTAAAGTTGAATGGTTTTATCTGTTTTGACAAATAATCTGTCGAATATACAATCTTTTTACAAGTTTAACATGGGCATATTCATTATAACCAAAGACATTCAACAGTATATGCACAATGCACTGACATGTGCTCTGGATGGAGGACATATTTATTCCCCAATTAAAACAAGTTCAACTTGATTGAGTTTTATACTGATGACTGAGAATTTCTCTTGTAGGGAATTATCCATTATTGTTTTTAGTTTTCTACTGATCATGTACTTAAGAATATCGACCACCAGAATGACAACTGGTAAACTCAATAACATAACCTTTTGATTCACATTTTTCGAAATATTGAAGGTGTTGGTTTGGAAGAACCAAAAAATTGGGACAAATTCAATACGCAACGCCATTTAAGACGGAAGGAATTGAGATAATACAGGAAGCTCTAAAACAAGCAGCTGCATGTTTTTTAAAAACTGTTTCGAATCAAAAGAGGCAGCTTGTTTTATAGTTTTATTTAAACGTACCAACTGATAAGGAGACTGAATATTTTCAAACCCAGAGCTCGAAAGAAAGGGAGTGAACGTTGGATTTATAAAGCTGCTTGTTTTATTAGTGATTTTAGGGTATATATAGAATCTAGTCCAAACCGTAAAACTTACTACACGATGCCAACCGAGCCTTCAAAACTCTGCTCATAATATTTAACACACGCACATGTACAATGCGGACGTGGAAATTCTTACAAAGTGCCCGGCAACCAACTTTCCTTATTGCCCGACAGCCTAGGAAATCGAAAAACCAAATTGCCCGACGAAAAAGCTTCGTGCCCGACAGCCTAGGAAATCGAATAACCAACTTGCCCGCCAGCCCGGCAACCGGGTTGCCAGGTTGCCCGATAGCCTAGGAAATCGAAAATAAATTTCAAATTGCCCGGCAACCGGGTTGCTAGGTTGCCCGACTAAAAGCCAAATTTCCCGACAAAACCCCCAAGTTGACAGCCATAAACCCTAAATTACCCGACAAAACTCCCAAATTACCCGACAAAAACCCCAAATTGCCCGACAAAAAACTAAATTGCCCGACAAAAAAACCAAATTGCCCGACAAAAAAGCTTTCTTTGCAACTACTATATAAACTGAATCATGAATTGAATAAAGTATCTAGTGCCAGTACCAACCTAGGTCCAGTGCCGTACACGTACTGAAAAGTCTCGCCAAAAGCCGCTGCGTTATGAGCATTATGCTCACTCGCAATTATTCTCACATACCCCCATATCCACCCTGACACTAGAGCGATAACATTTTGCCAATTTTTACTTGCTAACAAGACCGTATATTTTCTTATGATAAGTCTTATCATAAATGGGAGATAATTCTAAATGAGATGTAGTTATAAATTGGATGGAATCATAAATGAGATGGAGTTATAAATTGGAGGGGTCTTTGGAAGGATCTTTAAAGGAGGGAACTTTGGAGGGAACTTTGGAGCGGGATCTTTGGAGGGAATTATGAAAAGAACTTTGGAGGAAACTAGAAAATAAAATTCTTGGAATTTCTTGCGGGTTCCCTAGTATCCAATATACGCGCTTGTTATTATACGTACATGTTGAACTTTACATAGACCAAATATTCCACGGCGTACAATTATGTTGTACTATATCATATAGAAGAGCAAAGAGAGAAAATAACAATAACGTTAAAATGTTGTGTATATAGTCCATAATGTGCCAAATATTGAGGTCTCATAACCGAACTAAAGTTGCTTGTGTAAAACGTTGAAAAAAATAAGAACGGAACGAATTAATTCTTTTCACTCGCATAGGACTCAATGCAGCGTCGCCGAAGAATAATTTTGTCTATATTGTAATTTGTCAAATCATAAATGTACTTTGTATAGTATAAGGCACCTACCTATATATCATTTAAATTAAATTAAACCCTTGCATCATTTATTGTCGGCTTGACAAACAGCGCCAGCATTTATACTATCCTAACGTAAATTGAATTGACTGAACAGGAAAACAATGATATTCTATTTACTATTCTCAAGCTCGGATTTCATAGCACATTATTGTTCAAATTTTGCACTGGGATTGGGATGACGAATGAACGTTCAAACATGCATGTAAGTTGTTTTCTTTTGTTTTGTTACGCAGATAAAAAACTTCATCCAGTGATGACTTTAGCATGTTCAGCATGATCATCCGTCCGTCATCATTCTACAGGCCGGATGCTTCAGCTGAATTCATTCAAATTTGGTACACAAGTTTTTATACCTTAGGGTAATGGCTTCCATGGGATGCAATTACAGCGAAATTGGTCAATCCCCTGAGGGTCATTTGGAGGATCAAAATACAAATTCTGTATAGCGGTACTAGATCAAATGACAAGACAAGTTTCGAGTCTTTAACAATTCAATCAGCTAGTATCCATATAAAGCTTTTCATCTGCGTCTTTACTGCCGCAATTATGATTACGAATGACTGTCTGTCAGTCTGTCTGTCCGCGCCATATCTCAGAAACGGGAAGGAATTTTTTAATTCTGTTTACACCAATCGATAGCGCTCTAGTTGTGCACCTGATACTTTTTTAGGTCAAAGGTCAATGGGGTCAAAGGTCATACAGGTGTATCTTTGGTATTTATGAGGCGATTTGCACCAAACTTTGCATACAGATAGCCTATGACTTCCTCTAAGAGTAGACAAAATCTTGACCCCCTAGGTCGAAGGGGTCAAAGGTCATATTAGTGTATCATTGGTATTTATGGAGCGATTTGTACTAAACTCTGTGTATAGGTAAGCTTAGCTCAACGGGATCACAGTCAAATGTCATTTAAGTGTATCTCTGGTATTTATGGAACGATTTGTACCAAATTTTTTACAGAGTTAACCAATGGCCTGCTCTGAAAATGTCTTAATAATTATAATGAATACATGCTTTCGCTACTTACTTATGTCACTGACTTCATGGTTTATTTTATATTACATCTACATCTTCATATGTAGATGTTACTGTTTCTCCCTCAGTTTATTAAGACATCTTGTTTTTTAAATTTTGCCAAAGTGGCTGACGACAACAAAAACAGTAATTTTATTGCGATTTAATATTGCTAACTTAAATCAGCAGAAGCAGGAAAAATTAGAATAGTTCCAATTAATTTTAGTAGTATACTACTCATTCTTATTATGCATAATTTTTTAAGATATATACAATACTCAATTACGTATTTTCTGAGGCACTTAAGAATTCATGATGTTGTATAAAAACTGTTCGTATAAACAATCATACATCACTGATAGATAAATCTCTTTGTTGATGACTTGTCGTTTGCTTAGACACGAAAAAGATGGTTTTCAGTCCTTTTCTACTTCTGGTAATAGTCGCCAGTACATTATCCTTTTTGGTGCTTGTCGCCGCAGAGGGAGTTCCTTCCTGTGGTCAAACCTGCAATAACCAGCCACCAGATTGTAGCAGCAACAGAAATTTTTTGGCTTGCACGTGCAATACAAACAAGTTAGAGTTTGGTTGTTCCCTTCAAAACTGCAAGGTTGGCGTCGATGAATCGGCGGCCAACACAGGGTACCCTTGCTACTGTACGCCTGGGTTTACGAAAATGTGTTACGACAGTGGCTGTACGGACTACTCCTTTAGCTACATGGATAACAACGGTATGTCAAACGCGGAGTACTACGACAATTACGGTAGTCACAACGGCAACAATTACGGTAGCAGCAACAGCTATGAAACTAAGGCCTATTGCAACGTAGGAATGTGTGCTCCACGACCGCCACCCTGTCGTATTGGCTCAGATCCTCTAACAGACCATAAGCCTTGTACCTGTGAGCCCGACGCAAGCCCCGCAGGTTGTCGAATGCGACCTTGTGAATCAGGAGATAATTACGATCCCACGAATACACTTAATCACTTTAAATGTATTTGTGCTGCTAGTATCAACATTGGTTGCTGGAATGATAAGTGCTCAGACAGCTATCGCGGGAAAGATTTTCCAGCGTAAATAAACGACATTCAACCAGACAAACGACTTTGTAAAATTCTTTAATTGATTGTCAAATTTCCTTCTCTTTTAAACGTATTGTCCGGAGAAAATTTTATTATTATTAATTCTTCTATTTTATTATTGGTTTAACGTTTATGATCAATAAATTAACAATACAATACCACTCTTGCCAACCTGTTGTCCGTAAACATTTTTCTCTTCTCAAAGAAGTTGATGATGTACAAAGAAAAAGGTAGCCCACATAAATACACGTACATTTCCTAAAAAATCCAAGTAAAAGTCTAATGAAATGGATGTACGGATGCACACAACACAACTAAAATGTCTGTCATCCACCCACGCTGCTCAAAAATAACAATGTCATAATAATCAAAGCCATTGATTCATTTCTCTAAGCCAAGGGTGTTTCAAGTCGTAATTTTGTATCAGTAATTTATTTTATTTATAGCTTTTTGGTATTTTGGAAGTAACATGGCAATCATACTTTAAAGCCCATAACATAATGAAAGTATACGAGTACTATTTCACTAATTGTAAGTTTTCTTAAAAACGATTTCCATGACAACGGCATTCAGATCAAATAATAACAATTAAACTAACGTGAAACTTTGTTTCTTTTTTCAATATAGTGGTCTCAATGATAATAATTAGGGGTAATAGAAATAGTCTGTTACAGTCTGATGGCTGACATCAATCATAAATATCGTTGATATACACGTTAAATTCACACGTCATGTAGAAATTTAAATTTATACAAACAATCCAACAAATCGGTCGTTGACTTTAGTCGAATGTTACTTGGTAGTGGTAAATATTCCATCTAACAAGGGAAACATTCCGAGTGCCATCAAAGCCAACCAGCCATGACGTTTTACTCAGAATTTAACCAAGATCAAGATACCGTTCTCCGTTTTCTGCAAAACTAACTTTTGAATTTAGTTTTCAAGTTATCCTAAACGTACTCTTGCGGGTTCATCTCATACAGATCAAATTAATTAGAAACGTCGCATTTCATCCATCCATATCCCTCCTCCGGTCCACAGAATAGGAACTACAAATTGGTTTTTACTTTATTAAAAAGCTCTTATAGTAAAGTCTGCCGAATTTTTACGTGCAAATGATTCGGTTGTTGTCACATAATAACATGATTTAAACTTTTGTACAATTACAAAAAAAGTTACAAATTTCCCAAAATTATATTCCTCTTCCTGCCTTTTTAGGTTTATGCAAGAGAAAAAATAATGTACTGAATATATGTACTGAATAGTACTGAAAACAATGAAAAAAATAGTTTGTAGTCAATTGTACTTTCGTACATGAATTAACCTGATACGTAACAATTTATATGTGTAGCCTAAACTACCATCAGTGAAGACGCATAGAGCATAAAAACATGGACCTAAGAAATATATTTTTAATGTGAAAATGGAAAGGCTTTAAATAGTTGTTAAAATTGCAGAAAAAATATTTTATTCTCATTGTACACGTCTTCAAAAGTAAGATAGATGAATTTGGAGACATTTTATTATCTACACACATGAATATACTGTAGTCACAATTAGTCGTCTTTATGACAGTACTATTGTGTAGCTAGGCTCTTAATATTTGAGGTCTTGTGATGTACTATATATGTCTTAATAGCTCTCTGATCATTTCCACAATCCCATTATTAATTTTATTGCATGTGACAAGATTATCATTTCTTTATTCACACTACACCAACATCATCACTATCACCGTCATAATACGTGTAATGGACATGCTATAATATATTATGTTTATGTACAACTTTTAAGTGGTGTTAGTGGTGTACCAACTTGTACTATTGTATGTACACAATATTTCATTATTCCTTAAAGTTCGACCTTGGCATTTATGCTTTTCTCGGTACTTATTACTGGTTTGTTTATGTTAATCAAATTACATCCAACTATTGTGTTAATGGTTATTAGTTATTACCTACATGCTTAAGTTCCTATATTATGCTTAGATATATTCATGAAATGAATAATATGTCTTTCCTGTTCATTGGTTTCCTTTTTGTCTTCTTTTGCATATCATGCCAAAATTCATCTTTCATACACCACAGATTAACCAACGCAGGCTGCGCTGCGGCCATTAACACGAAATACAAACGAAAGAAAAAATCCTCGACCGACCGACGACTACCACCAAACAAGGTACTTCTTATTTCTTTTCGCATTTTATATTACACGAAACGTTTTTGAGAAATGAAATGCATATCAGAAAGATAAACATGATATTAGCGTAAAGTCACGAAATTTTATACAAAAACCAAGAAAAGGTCTAGTGGACTCACAAGACTCTTCGTCAGTGTTGCTACTTATCGGCTTCAAGACTTTATACAGATATTCAAGATTTTATCTCTAGCTGGAAGTCAAATCACTTTCATGATTTTGCTAAGCCGGATGGCGCGCATACGTATGCATACAGATGGGCATTTCGTTCAGAAAAACAGGAATTTACTTGCTTAATAGCTGAGCTGTAAAACGTTGTGGAGGGGCAAGCCTGCTAAATGGCAAGAAAATATATTAGGCATAGACATCTTAAACATGAATTAGGGTCACCACATTCAACAAATTGAATATTTTGCCATAACATATTTTACCAGCGGGTAATAATAACTTAGAGGTTTTTTAACTTTAGGTCTGTCTTATTTTTGCCATAAGTAGAGAATCAAAGTATGATGATAAGAATAGCCGAAAAAGGCAAGTATGAGTAATACATGTAAGTGTTCAATTTGTTGACGAAGGTTTCTACCAACAAACAACTTTGCATTTCTCTTTATCAGGTTGTTTGCGTATCGAGATTCATGATTATTGGTCTATGTAGACTCTACACTCTGTACACAAGCAAAAATGTTTAACCAGACAGTTAACATTACGCTAAAATGACTTAATTTATTCTTACTAATACAGGAGGATTTCTTGTGAACAGAACAGTGTGAGAAAATCTAGACTATAGACTGTCCCTCCACGAACACTTATCAAGACAATGGCGGAATTGGCGGAATCCCTAGAAGAATTCCTGGAGAAGGACAATGCAAGTAGTGAATGGACTTTGAATCTGGATCCCCGAAGTGGCTCTAATGGTTGTGAATTCGAAGATTTGTCCAAACTTCTCAGCTCAAAGGAGTTTCCCAAATCTGTGGAAACTATGCTGTTTTACAACCCCGATCAAGGTATGTCAACGTGGGTGGTAGTTGGTAGTCAAGTGATTCCCATTTGTCGTTACCAAGTGGTGCGAGTGGTTGTCACACACATATGCGTTTTTTTCTTCTATAGTGTTTGACATTATCAACACTGGCATCTCGTCCCGAAAAATAAAGAAAATTATGGTGAACTGCAAGGCCATTCGATTTGGAACATGTGGCTTTCGTAAGCCATACAGTAAGGATTTTTTTCAAGTCAACATCACTGAGCTAGGTATCACTTTCCCTGCCGCCCTCCCATGGCCAGGCGATAGTAAGTAAATAAACCTTTTTTTTAGAAACTTTTAGTACAGTAGAAAAAATTGTAAAAATTAATATTGCAATTACAGCACCAATATTATAGTTATTTCTTTGCCAGTTACACTGGTCAAAATGTGCATTCCTATTGCTGAACTGCTCGAAATATATGTTCACTTGGGAGACACACATTTTCTTCTTGTTGCTAAAACTGGAGCCAAGTATGCCAGTTGGATTCGCCAGAAGCTGGGTCTGGAAACTTCTTTCCACGACCAGGAAAGCAGTCCTTACTTTTGTCCCGTGGCAGGATTATCGTGTCACAACTGGATTACGCTTATTGGTCGTGTACGAACTCGGGGTAATGCACAACAGCAGCTAAGACAAGTGTTCAGCAAAGTACTTATTTATCGGGAACTTCCACCGGTCGCCATGTACATGTTCTTCAGAACTGAAGTGCAAGCAACATGGGAACTATCTGACTTTCTAAATACGTACAAATAAATAATAATAATAACAAGTGTTATCGTAAGGTTAATCGGGTTTCCACAGAAACTAAAAGTATACCTAAAATTATCCTCTGTCCACGGAAACTGAGCAAAATCTAAATTTAAAAAACGACAAACTTTTACATTTATGTGCCCGTTAAGAGAATCTACAATAACATTATTACTGGCCTGGCATTCTTTTTCAAGGTAATTATTTGATATCAACATGCGTTTGAAATGTTTCCTCTGTTCCGACCTACCACTGTTCATTAAAAGTGTTGTCATGCCAGCGGTTATGGTTAATGCATCTACAAAGCACATATAATCGTAATTCGTAGTAAGATCTAATAGAGGTATACATTTTATGGATATAATTTTGTTGTTATGATACTTCATTATAATACGAACGATTTGTATACTTCCGCATTTTTTCAAGACACATTGCTATTAAATATTTTCGACCAGTTCCGTAAACAAGACCACTTCAACCACCCGTAGTAAGACCTCTTATAATTTTGTAGAATGTTTATAACAAGCTTTAAAATTGTCAATTTCGCATTAGTCATGTTAACGATATTTATGCTGTCTAGTTATTATAATCATAGTTTAGGATATACCATATAAAGTATCTTAGTACAAATGTTAATGATATACGTATTCTTATATTTTTGTGTTCGTAAAAAATCTTGTCTTTGTTAAATTTGATTTTTATATGTACTCTTGTGGTCAATACTGGCGTGTCTCACGTCATAATGGATGGCAGATCGATTTAGACACTAGATGTAGATTAAGAATTTATGTACCAAAATGTGCACTCATTGTTACATTAATAAATAACACGTTACATGGAGAAAGCAGGTAAGCTGAATTGTGCTAAGTCGTTAATTATTATTACATACAGTAGTGCTATTCGATCACTGTACAGTAGAATTTTAATTCCTCAAAAAATGAAGGACTCATCGATCGAACGTCGATCAACAACTCAAGAATGTTTTCAACTGAAGAACGTACTTCAAATCTTGTTTTAGATAATCACCAGAGTGTACTTATTCCTCCTACTATTACTTTTGTTAGGTATTATGCTGTAACTGTGAATGGCGTGGCGTGTGTGATGATAACTTGGCAGTAATGTTTTATAGTGACATTTTTCTCATTTTTATATTCATCCATGACACTGAAACTCAAAAGCTGCTGGTTGTGATAATTTATTGCCTTACAAAGTTATGGGATTTAACAAACATCGTCGTGTCGTCACAAATTTCTCGAGTTATAGAATGCACATGTTAATTAATCAAAGTACAAAGGTCATGTAACTAATATTATGTCACATTAAGTACCACTTTCATAAGGAGAACATTTTTATCAAACCATTTTTAAATTAATGGACTAAATATTAGAGAAGTATACTGTATACTATTGTGTAGTAGGTGTCAGTACTAGCGGTTTCTGTTGCTTTTTCTGTCAGGGTGCCATTTTTATTAGAGTTTGGTTAAGTAACTCGGTCATCTTGCTGACAGTGCCACTTTCCTCTAAGTCAATGAAACCACCTCCACCGGAGCTTCCATCCACCTCAGAATTGAGTTTATTAGCAAATTCGATGGACATTAGGGAATCCATTCCCATCTCAGAAAAGTGCTGATCATCATCCTGAATATCGTCTGGTTTTGTGCCCAACGTTTCACAGAGGATTCTAATGACAAAGTCCCTCACTAACTGGTGTCGATGGGTTTCATCATGCAGCTCCTGGAATTGATGTATAAGCAATACCTTCTTGGTTGTACCACTTTCTTGCTTGGAGCAGGATTCAGAATTATTAGCATCCCTTCCAAAAAATGACGCGTTGTCTAAATTCATCATCTCTAAGAAAGAGTCTCTGAAGTAGGGAGTCATTCGTAACAGACCGTAAAAGTCAAATAGACCAGCGACCACGCAAGGAGGGTTTTTAGTTGTCATCAGATTCTCTAAACTGGCCACCCCCTCTGCAGCAGTAAATGGATGAAGCCAGTCAACAGATAAATCCTTGGCAAAACCCATGTTCCACTGACCCCAGTTGATGGATAGACATGGTAGCCCTAAGGCTACTCGCATTTCAGCCAGGCAGTCCAGGTAACAGTTGGCTGCCACATAGTTTGACTGCCCAATATTTCCAAATGTAGAGGCTGCTGAAGAATACAACACAAAATGCTCCAAATTTTGAAATCTGGTCAGCTGATGAAGATTCCAAGCACCGTTCACTTTGGGAGAAAGGACGACCTCGTAACCAGACCAATCGTCGTGATGACTGAGAAGCTTATCGGCGAGGACCCCAGCACAGTGGTGAATACCTCGAAGGGGCGGTAGGTTTTTCAGTTCATCCAAAAGGTTTTTACAGTCCTCAAAATTGCTGATATCACATTCTTTGCAAACTATCACTGCATCATGATCCCGTTTTATCTCAAGAATAGCCTCTTTCAATTTTTCCGTAGCTGGGGATCTTCCCACAAGAACAACGTGTTTTGCCCCTTGGGTAAGCATCCATTTTGTAACAGTCAACCCAATCGCTCCTTTTCCTCCGGTAATCAAGTAAGTACTTCGAGCATTAAATAAATTTTCTCGTTGTAGATTCCCTTGCTCCTCTTCAAATTGGGGCATTGTGATAATCACTTTACCAATTTGTTTTGCTTTCTGAAGGTATGTCAATGCGTCTTTAACCCTGGTTGCAGGATATTGTGTATACGACAGCGGTGTGATGCTTCCAACTTTTAAAAGGTCTGTTAATTTATTAAGGATATCTTGGAGGAGCAACTTGTCTATTTGCGTAGCATCTACAATGGTATAATTAACCGCCGCCCGTTTCTCTTTCACTTGAGCCGGTGTCCAAATGTCGAGTTTACTAATTTCCACAAAATGACCTCCATCTTTACAAACATCCAAACTTGCTTCCTTGAAACCAGGTCCGGTTAAGCAATTTAGTACCATATCTACCCCTTGGCCGTTGGTGAACTCGTTGATACGCTTACCAAACTCGACAGATCTGGAATTATACACTTGATCAACTTCCAAACTTCTCACGAAATTTCGTTTCTTTTCTGTGCCAGCTGTCCCGATAACGTGGGCACCCAACAACTTGGCAATCTGAATAGCAATTAGGCCGACACCTCCAGATGCTGCGTGTATCAAGACAGTTTGTCCTTTTTGTAACTTTGCAATCTCAACCATACAGTACCATGCTGTAATCCAAACCGCGGGAAGGGTGGCTGCCTCATTGAAAGTCATCCAATCGGGTACAGTTACCACGGCATCCTGGTTGGTGACAATGTGACTTTTCATGGCACCTTGTTCCCAGCCACAACCAAAAACCTGTTGACCAACCTTCCATTTTGACACCCGATTACCAGTTGATATAACCATTCCAGAAAAGTCCAGCCCAATACTTGTCAAATTCTCAAAATCAGAACTGGGCTTCATTACAGCCAGAACGTCTTTAAAATTAAGCGACACGCTTTTCACCTCCACGAGAATCTCATCGGCTGCCAATTCTCGGGGTGGTTCCATTTTTACAAACTTCACATCCGAAATAACCTTTGATCTGGGCAACTCAACGCTGAAGTACTTACCACAGTTTTGAATCCCAACGTCATCATCATCGTCATGATTAGACATCGGGTCTCTGTGCAATGTCCGCCTTACGTGACGCACATTTCCACGAAACGCGACCTCTGTTTCTCTATCATCCAACCACAACTCCGACATCAACTGCGAGCACTGCTCCTGTACATCTGCACCAGGCTCCAGATCTACTGACTTTGACAAAATACCTGGCAACTCTATACGCAAGTTTCGCATAAAACCCCAAGCCTGCGCTGCATTTACGGAAAAATGCATTCCCGACTCCGCCTCTGTCACCGTATTTTGACATCCTTCCGTTACCACATGAAACCGTGGCAACATCTTCCCCTTTTTCTGCAACAAACATGATGCCAAGTGTAACAATGGTTCTAACACAGCCCGGGAATCAGGACCATCATTCGGGCTACCTGTACCGCCTATCCAAAAGATTATTCCTTCCAATGTTTCCTGATTATCATGTAGACACTCGTGAATAACGTCTTTCAAATTACGAACGTCCCTCAGTCCTATCCGTGAAACTTCTCGATTTGCAGCCTTCATTTTCTTCGTGAATGATTCCATGATGGTAATAAAATTTTGTGTTGCTTCTGTGGTGTTGAAAACAAACCATTTGTTTGATAATCCTGTTACTGCATTCTGCTTGGTACATCTCCGCTCTTTCTGAGCGGTGATCGCGGACATTTGGCTTTCACAGGAAAGGAACTTTCCTTGACCACGCGTAAACCCGTTTTCCTTAAGCAACTCGAGCCACGTGTCTCCATCCAACGTGCAGTGATCTTTCCTGATCCCATCATCATAAAGCCAGTACCCTTCCAAAATTCCAAAGCAAATGTCGACTTCCATCACCGGCTTTTCCGTCTCAGCTAATAACATCCACCCGCCAGGTTTTGTGACCATTTCCAAATTGCTCAACGAATACTTCACGTTTCTCGTGGCATGCACTACGTCCATTGCTACTACCACGTCAAAATACTCCGGAGAAAAACCTTGTTTTAATGGGTCGAGTTCTATGTTAAACGTTTTGAATTGAAAACACTCTCCCGCAAATTTTTCTTTGGCTTTGCTTAAGAAACCCTGGGAAATGTCGGTAAACGTGAACTCATATTTAACTCCTGGCATTACTTCCCGGAAGAAACGCAGCACTCCACTGGCAAATGCTCCCGTTCCAGCTCCCACTTCCAAAATACGGATCGTGTCAGAACCTGTCTTTTTATTGCGCTGAATCTCGCCTTGAATGACTTTGAAAATTTCTTCAAGACTTTCCGCCACTTTGGCGAAACGGGTTGTTCTGTAGTAGTGCTCTGCCAAATTGGAGGAGGCAGATACGGAGTCTCTATTTCCTCCAAATAATATTTTGTGTGGATTCACGGTGCCTCGTAAAATTCCCGCTAGTTGGGAACCACAAGCTTGTACAGTTTCAAGGGCTGAGTAGTCTTGTAACTCATCAAGTATTTGGTCGATTTCTTTCTGAAGTGGCGTCAAGCTATCCGCAGTTTTTAATATGGTCTCCTTGCTCAGATAGGAAACGAAATGATTATACGCCGGGACGAGTTCGGGGAGTACTCTCCACTTCTCAGTGGCATTCCCAGTAAGATCTGCTAAGCCGTCGCTAGGATTCCACCCAAACTCATACAGAGCTTTGACTATGTACAAATGACAAAGTCTGCTCACTTTGGTGTCCAATTCGTTTTCAACTTCGGAAAAACTATTTTTCTTTTCTAAAACTTCTCTCACGTTGTCCATCACTAGTTTAATTTCTTCTGATTCGACCTCTTGAAGTGAAATGGAATTTCCTGATTGATGAAACTTGCTACGTCTCCAGACAATATCAAACTTATCAAGTGTGACATTTTCCACAGGGATATCCTCCTTTTCGTTTTCAGTCCTTGAAAAACAACCCGCAGCCTTTAAAATGGATTCTACTGAGGTCATCACCAATTCGGCGTTTGTCATTACAGCTATAACGGCTCCTTCCGGGTCAACTAGATATACTTCTTTGCTTAGCCCAGAGTCAGGTTCTGTTTTGCAGTAGACATACCACGACATCTGGGAATAATCTCGAGGTTCTTGAATTCTCACCAAAAATTTTCCGATACGGACCGGAACATGCAGCTTTTTAAATTCCGCTTTCGTATGCAAAATGAACCCTTGGATCATGGCATCAATTAAAACGGGATGACAGACGTAACCTACTGCGTCCCCGTCTCTTTCCTCTCGGGGAATACCCACCTCAATAAGTGTCTCTGTTTCAGTTCGAAATATCTTCTTCATTGATCTAAAGTCCTCTCCAAAGTTTAATCCCACTTGTTTCGCTCCCGAATAAAACTCCTCCACAGCCGCATGTATCTGTACACATGTTCTTTTAATTTTCTCAAACTCTTTTATTTTATCCGGAAAGGTATCTCCTTCCACTGTCAAATTATAACCCCCAGTGGCGTGCAGTTTCCATTGTAGAGCCATTCCGTTAATAGCTGCATAAACCCTGCCTGTCTGACTGTGCTTATCTACCACGCACTGGATTCTTTTAGGAATACTCTCTTCCAAGTGTAGGGGGCTATTCACCACGAATCCTTCTACTTGAACTAGTTGATTTCCTCCTTCTGCGTTTCTCACTGCCGCTAAAATCATTTCCAAGAAGGCTGCTCCAGGAAAAATAACGTGAGTTCCAATAAGGTGATCATATACATACTTTTCGACCAAACACTGTCCCCCCATCCAGTTCTGAAAGATTAGGGAGTCCTCCACACACGTTTCCACGGGATAGCCCAACAGTGGATGGATTCTTTTCCAGGGTTGATTTATCCCAAATACTTGTTGATTTTCGATGTCTACTTCCGGTCGCCTATTACGACGTTCGTACCAAAACGACTTTCGTTGAAATGGATACGACGGTAATGTCAACTTTTTATGGGATTCCACTGTGCCACTATGGTCACCGTAGAAACCATCCCAGTCAAGATTACCCCCAAGAGTGTACAGTTGTGCGACACTACTCAATAGTCCCACCCAACATTTGTCTCCTTTCACTTTCCACAGGGATGGAAGACAAACAGACTTTTTGGACGAGGAAGTTTCCAGTGCGATCAAATTTTCTTGAGTAAGTCTACTCAACGCTCCATCCAGCCCCATTTCAATGTATACATCAGCAAAGCCATCCTTGCAGCTTGTTCGACAAGAGTCAGTGAAGTTGACACATTTACGAAAAACATTATGCCAATACTGACCATTCATGTCCTTGTCGTGGACCACTTTTCCGGTGACGCTGGAAATATAGGGAATTGTCATTTTTTGATGCGTAATTTCCTGAAAAACGGGTAGCGATTTTTGACAGGCTGGTTCTACAGCTCGGGAATGAGCACAAAAGTCCATTACGAGAAGCTTACATCGATATCCTTGGGTGTTCACAAAAGTCTTAAATTTCTCCATCGATTCCGAGTCCCCCGCAACTACAGTCTGATCAAAGGCATTACTGCTAGCAATATCAATCCAACACGTACTGGTTTTCTGGTTGTTATTATCCAAAAACAAGGAAATGAGCTCTCCCACTTTTTCCACGGAGGTCTGAATAGCCATCATGAGGGCGGGCTGCTCCCGGCCGCATTGCAAGAAGTAGTCCATACACTTGACAAGCTTGAAAACATCATCCAACGGCAACGCACCGGATACCACAGCCGCACTAATTTCTCCAATACAATGGCCCATTACACAATCTGGAACAATCCCCCAGCTGGCCCAAAGCTTCACGAGGGAGTACTGTATTGTTGGGATAAGGGCATACCACGTGACACCTTTCAAAATTTCATCTTCTTGAGCGTTTGTCAGCAAGGGTATCATTGTCTTTCCAGTACTGGCCTGAAACAGCCTGTCACAGTCATCCATTGTACCCTTAAATACAGGTGACGTTCTGTACAAAATTCGGGCTGGTTCCAGATTCATGGGACCAATGCGCCCAGGAAAAGTAAAACAAATTTTAGGCGTGTTTGCCCTGCCGTGATGATATAACCCCTCGGCGAGATGGTTTCGTAAATCCTGTGTACTTGCTCCCAAAATCGCTCTTCTGAACGGGTGATGAGGTCTGCGGGCATTGGCATTGTAAGTAATATCTTGAACGTTCTCTGAGGTAGATTCCAAGAAAGTTTTGTATAAATCTGTAAATTCGTCCAAAGCTGCTTCTGACTTTGCTGATATGGTAAGCATGTGAAGGGGCGGTGTTAGCGTGTTCTTCTTTTTTGAAGCAGTATCCAATTCTTCCGGTGCCTCTTGGATAATAACGTGTACATCTGTTCCAGTAATTCCAAAACTAGATACTCCAGCGATTCTTGCCTTGCCACCGCTCTCTTTCAGCCAGGGCACGGCTTGTAATGGGATCCTCCCTGGAATACTGTCAAAGTTCACGTGTGGATTCAACTTGTTCAAATTTAAATGCGCTGGAATTAATTCATTCTTCAGGGCCAAAACTACTTTGAAAATCCCCGCCATTCCTGAGCATGACTCAGTATGACCAACGTTTGTCTTTCCCGATCCAATATACAACGGTTTGTCTCTCTTTCCTGAGTACGCCTTCACTATCGCTTGTGCCTCAATCGGATCTCCAACTACGGTTCCGGTAGCATGAGCTTCCACGTAATCCACTTCACATGGTTCTACCTTTGCCGTCCTTAAGGCGTCTCTCATTGCAGTACTTTCACTTTCTACTGTGGGCGTTCCAAAGCTTTTGCTCAGTCCCTCTTGTGACACAGCACTTCCTCTTATTACTGCATGTATCCGGTTCCCATCCCTTTTGGCATCCGAGAACCTCTTTAAAATTAATACGGCTATTCCCTCAGCTCGAGCGTAACCATTTGCGTCTGAATCAAAAGTTTTGGATTTCCCATCCTCCGCCCAAAGCACCTTCTGCTTCATATTCATATGTAGAAGCACATTAGCCCCGGCGACCATTGCCACAGGACATTCTCGCTTCTGCAGACTTTTTATTGCCAAATCCACCGCTACCATGGAACTGGAGCATCCCGACTCAGTGGACACATTAGGACCGGTAAAGCCATAAAAGAAAGAGAGCTTTGCTGCAGAACATCCAAACGAATTCCCAATGTACTTTCGGATAAAATCTTCAGTTGCTGCAGAGCCATCGGTATTCATAGCGTCTCGATATTCTTGCAACCAGGAACCATAAAACACACCGGTTGAAGAACCTTTCAATTTATCAGGATTCATTGCTGCATCTTCAAATGCCTCCCAGCTTACCTCCAGCAACAATCTCGCCTGGGGGTCTGTAAAAGTGGCTTCACTAGGACTGAACCCAAAAAACGTCGCGTCGAACTGGTCAATCGGGCATTTCAAAAAGTTGGCTTTCACTTGAGGATCCAGATCTATCAACTTTTTTCTATGGTCAGGTGAAAACATACAGGCGTTTTGACCCGACGCTAACAAATCCCAGTATTCTTGTGTGGAGTTGGCATTTGGAAAACGACAAGCCATGCCAACAATAGCGATCCAGTCTGATGTATCTGCATCATTTCTTGACAATTCTGCTCCACATGAATGGGATAATGCTTCCTGAATGCCATTCCTGTTCCCATTAACACATTGTCCAGCATTGCCCCAATACGAAATTCGGTTGGAATGTATGTCCATGGATTGCCGATTTCCAGCAAATATCAATTTAAGTATGTCAGCATTTTCATAGCCTTCAACTTTTTGCACGATCTCAACANAACATATTTCTTTTTGTCAGGGGTGACGACAGCGACCTTAAAACTTCCGGTTTTATCCAATATTAATAGATTGTCAGAGTCAAATAGTTTGTCCGATTGCTTGTGTACCTAACAAAAAAAGGTTCATAATAAAAACTTGATTAGTTGCACTTTTCTTTCAATTTACTATTTGATGCAGTTATCAGTACATATTGAAAACTGCAATTACCAAAATTCCCGGCTGAAGTACAACTAGTTTTGAGAACGTGGTCATGCTCAAAGCCGATACCAACAAAGAGTCTACTTCAGAGTTGACTCCTTTCAAATAGGTTAATTTTTCTGTTAACGTCTCCAGATCTTTTACAATTACCAGGTCAAATGCTGATTCTAATTGAGAACTACGAAATAAACATGCATTGCAGCTTTTACTTAAAATGTGTAATATTCTTTATAATTAATAAATAAAAGTGAATCTTAAAATTTTCATTGTGTACGTACATGCACGATTTTGAAATGGAGTTTGAAACAACGACCAAGCTTGTCCCACAAGATATTGTGTTTCTCAACGCCTGTCCCGAAAGGACAGCACTGGCCACTAGATCATCCCTGGTTACCCCAACAGCCCAGGCGTAACTTCGGTTACCTAAAAAGTAACATGATAAAATTTAAAATTTGTAACAACACAGTTGACATGTTTCTTCTCGGAATTAGGCATCCCTCCATTGGGTCATTTACTCTTATTGCCCAGAAAACATTTTTCAACAGTCATAATTATGATAAGCAGTGGACAAAGTCCAGTAAGTAGTTACATCGTATCACATTATGGGGTGACTGGAGACAATAAAGGTAAACACAGAGTGGTAAGTGTAAGGAGGCTGTAAACTATTGTTTTTATTATCACAGAAACAACGAAAGTGTATTTAATAATATTCGTATTAATGGTAGAGCTAACAATAAGAACCTATGATAGAGTTTCATATGCTTTGCGCTGGGTTTAGATAAATAAGTGCCTCATATGGTTTTAATAAAAACAAATTTTAAAAAGTCAATTTTTGCAAATAAAATTATCCATTAGATATTATTATAACAAAGTATATTCAACAAACCGTTCATTTTCAACTTTTTATGATTTCCCCAAGAGGTTTCTGGTATAGGTAGGCCGGCACCTCGGCCTCAAACTTAAAATATTCACCAATAGTATTTTTAAGGCCAGTACAACAGTTTTTAAATTACTAACAGACTAACTGCATTTACAATGGTTTTTCACTTCCATAACTTATAGCCAACATAACACAAACATATACTAGTAAAGTATTTCTGAAGAGAAGGATTGTGACGACGACGACGACTGGTTAAAAACTGAAGAGGAAAATGCAACTCACCAGAATAGGGTGCAGCGGCAGTAATACCTTTTCGGTTCCAAAATACAGCCAGTTTAATTTTAATAAAAAAATTTAATAGGTTATAATAACACGTAATTCCCCGCTACTATCTTAACACCACAAATGGAGACACCATTTATGATTGTTACTAATACAGTGCAGTAAATACATTCTCCTATGAGCATAAAATGTTTCACACGCTCTCGAGCAGGTATCAAGTATCCTCGAAGGTATGTATTTTTTGACTTCTATACCATCTTCGGTGATATACAAGGTGCGATTTTCATCAAATAAAGTTAAACAAATTAAACAAAAATTATTGATGCTTGTACAGAAATTAAAACCCAATTTTTCTCGAGAATCTTCTTCGCAACTTATCTTCAACGGGAATATAAATTGAATGAAAATTTCATTTATGAAATCCCCTCGATTCTACGCAAACGGAGTATGAAAACCCAATGACGAAAATGCATGCTGGTTATTTATGGTTATGTTTTCTTTAACTGTTTTATCCAGAGTAATTAGTTAAATAAATGAAAAAATTCACAGCCCTTCTGTACGTACTAATTGTTTTTTTTAAATCTTTTGCTGTGGAAATCGATCCATAATTTGCACTCAATTAACTGTAATAACAAGACAGCAAGGCAATGCATCCGCCTACGGTTACGCATAAGCGTGGGAAAAAGATGCTCTCTAGCTTATCCTTGCCATTTACAATTCGTTTAGCTCTTTTTGTCATTCTGCTGTTGTTTTAAAAGAGTTTTTAACACTAAAATGCAAATACTCAATTGAGTCTTAACCCCATTATCTGGCTCTTAAAGACAGTTGGCAGTTATCTTGCATCTATTGCTACCACTGTATTCAACCATGCCATGTGTGGTTTAGTGGCCGTTGTAATCATCAACCCCTATAATTATTTTATTATAATGTTCTGGTTCTCCAGGGATTTTCCTTTTCACAGGGGTACGTAGAGTGGTAAATTTTTCAGCTTAGCACCTTAAATATATAAGTACTTATATTATCTACTAAATGCGTTTCAAAAAATGGTATCTATCATGGAATTTAGAATAGTGGGAGGGAAGGGAAGCTGAAACGCTATCCGACAAACAAATAAAACTGCCAACCAATGATAATATTTTTATATACAAGTCATGGGGGTGTTTAAATGGGAATTCCTTTTATAGGAAAAAGTATACATATTAATTTTATACCTTACAATAAACTTAACCAGCAAAAGAGAACCATAAATTGTAAATTTAACACAAATATCACTTATGTTAACCATTTCAAATGTACGATGCATAGATAGATCCACTAAATGATTGGGGAGGTTTTCATTTCATGTTTTCAGCTTTACCTCAAATGAATCTGAATGCTCTTTTAATTTTTAATAATTAAAAACTGTAAGATATTAGGATTTACGAATACTGCATATTGCTCTGTAACAACGACATGACGTGGCGTGATATGTAAAACCAAGCAGACGAAAAAATCATTGAAAAGAGGTCCCGATCGCTTTTAGAAAATCGACAATGCTATACGGTTTTATTTAGTAAACGGCAAAATAGTACTGAAACGCACTAGCAATCATTTTCACATGATGGAAAATCCCCTTGTTTTTTTGTTTGAAATCATGACATGTTGTTTGAAATTTGTAGTACGTTTGACGTATGACGTATGCATAAGGTGGTAAAGTAGCCACACCAGAGCAGTGACGTTTTATGAAATTTATTTAACTATTTATTTGCACCAATCGCAATTCTCCAGAGCTTCCAAATTTATGGCACAGTATACTTTAAACTCTCAGGATTTGCGTATTTACAAATATACATATTAACGAACAATCAAACCTTTAATAATATACTGTGCATATGTAACTTATATTTAACTTCTTTAAGTGAAAATTAAAAGATAGTAGTATTAACATTCGTACGCAGACGATTTTTTTAAATAACTGAATCCTCCAGTAATTATTCTCCAAACCAGTACCTTAACGCTAGTTGTTGGACGAACTGCAGTAGACTTTTCCTAATTTTTTTTAATACAATACAATTTGCTACATGTTCATCCATACGTATTTAAATTGAAGATCGTATATAACTGTAAATAATAATAAATGAAGCCTTGTATAAAAATTATTATCGATAGAATTATGGAAGAAAAACATAAAGTAGGATTTTTCGTTTTTTGCATGAATTACTCCAATAAATTGTTTTGATAAAACATTTAATAGTGCTGCTAGTTAGTATACAAACTTCTGTTTACCTTGCTTCAATAAACTCCTCCGTGAGCAAATCGTAATGGCGTTAAATGCTAAATCTTTTTATTTGATCATTTATGAAGTTCACACGAATTAAAAAGATAAACAGTAAAATTCCGACAATTTGTTTTTAATTAGGATAAGTATTTTATTTGGAAGCACTAATTTTTATTTATGATGTTGCTAAGTGGTGCGAAGCTTTCGAAATTAAGTATAAATCATATTAATGTTTTTCTGGCTTCTCATTCCCACAGAAGATGTGAATTATGTAAATTCTTTGGATTTGATCAATTTTTGATTTGGACGAAACCCCACCACAAGTCCGAGTTGGTTCCACTCTTATCATAAATGTCAAAACTTAAAAGTAAGCATGTGAGATTACGTGCGTGGAGTAGTTCCACCATGCAAGCATATGAAAGTCATACCTAGAGTGATTTTGAATTACATTTGTGGGTAACCACAAAAGTAGCAATTATTGGAAACACAACATATTTAGCACACAAGTATTCCCAACAAAATCGGAATATCTTTGTTGGAAACAAAAGAATAACGAGTTTGCGAAAAGTGTAAACCATAAACCATACGATTTACGTGTTTTTTCTATCCCCAATATGTATCGTTTACCAATTATTATTATTTACTTTATTTAGGACCAGAACTCTGGTACTATATAAGATTCCTCCATTTTTTCCGTCCGCCCGTGAGCACAATAACTCTTAAGAAGGGAAATGAATTTTGAAATTCTGTTTTCGCCCAATCGATAGGCACGGTCAATAGCTCGGATGGGTTCGAAGATGGGCATTTGGAGTCAACCCCTTGGGGTTCAAAGGGGGTTGAAACCTTAAATTTTGTTTCACTCATAACTTCAAAACGGTAAATCCGTTTGAGATGG
>JAHZNB010005518.1:0-13641 GCA_027744295.1 Callyntrura guangdongensis
TGAACCCGTGGGTGTACTATTTTGATTTCCATTAGGACCTGGTAGCGATCGTTTACGACTCTTTGACTTATTATGGGAAAAGTCAAGTTCCATTAGATCGGAATCATTAGACTCGCTTCCGGTATGGGTATGTGAAGGTTGTATGTAAGTAGCTTGAGGACCGCCTACAGGAACTTGTCCATGGTGCGAAGATGAGGATTTTGGTGGCCAGCGACCTGTTGAACCACTCCACGAACTGCTTAGTGGAGGAGCAGGAGATTTTCCTCCGTAACTGACTGGGGATGCAAATAATGCTGAGTTCGGATTGACAAAAGGTCGTTTCGCTTTTGAGCCTACAGACATGGCACGAATACGGAATTCTTGAACAGCTTCTAATCTGTTCTTTCCAGAACGACTTTTTCCCATTGAGGAAGTATCTGACCGTGAACCAACAGAGTATGCTCGCGTTGGCCGCATAGAATTAGTGTCATCAAAATCATCCGTAAGGTAGGAGCTCACTTTTTCCAGGGGAAAGTCAGAGGATGGTGTTCCGCTCTGGATTGACTCACTGCTAGCGGGAGACATTCTTCTTACATCTGTTCGTACAGAAAAAAAAAGTATATTGAGTAACATTACTCAATTCATTTCGCAGTTTAGCATTGTAAACTCGTGTCTATTGACTTTGTGCTATAATATAACATTACATACCTTCATTACTAAGATTCAACTTTCTTCCAAAATCCATATCCAAGTACTGGTCATCTAATCCAGTTGTGGAACCAGCAGTTGAGCATCCTCCTGACTCGCACCTTCTATGTGCAACAAAATCAAAATAAATGCATTTTCAACAACCGATTCCATCAATAATATTTTAAAGATAAAAAGTCATTATTTAAAAAAATAGCTTACGTGCTATTTGAAGTTGGATTCATGGGTACATATCCATCATGTTCCTCAATCAGACTTGAGTTACGACTATGAGAAACAGAAATTTTCCCACTAACGGAATTTTTATGATTAGAGATGGATGTGCCACAGCCTGAAATACAATCATTAATTGCAAACTTAGTTTCATCAAATCAAATTAAAGATGTCAACAAATAAAAATAATTTTCAGATAAACTCCTTACCCGGACTCATAGGCATGTAATTATCATAAGGACTCATAGGACTTTGCATCTCCATATAGCTGGAAGGTGTCTGCGCTGTTGAACTCGTCGAGTCTTTGCTCGCTATTGACGTCTCAACGTAGTCACTCGTGTCTTGACCTAACGGAAGGGTCAGGCTACTTAAACTGTTGAGACTGGGTTGTTGCTCATCGCCCGGATTCCAAGGCACATATGACTCATCATCATGACTTTTAGAATAACCCGTTTCCCCCGAAGAGCCACCTCCACTGTAAAGGTTACTACTACCCCTCTGAATCCCAGATACATGATTAATATGATGGTGGTGAGTGGGATGATGATTGTTATTGTCGTAATCATTAGAATACGAGCTGGATGCTGAATCCGTGCCGGTGGAACATAAAGGACTACTAAAGGCAATGGATGGTGTTTGATGGCTTATGATGGGTACCGGTGGTGACTTTCCGAACCCCCCACTACCTCCCCCCGTTGACACTAATGGTCTAGAGAAGGATGAGGATCTGGAATCCAGACCTTCCCTGTAAGCGGAAATGGAACCGTCAGTGGAGTTTATTCGATTCAACACAGGAGGGGCACTATTATGACAGGATCCGTTGCGTGAACCCATTGATTGATCAGTATTCCACGTGTATGTCCTATGGCGCCCGGGTCCGCCTCGCGGAATCATATCTTCTTTTGAATAGTTACGCATTGCACTGTAAAAAAAATAAAATAGTGATTAATACACAACCCCATCGTTGATAGTTGTTCATTTTTTCTAATTTTTGTTTTGCCCTTTCATATATATATCATACATATATTAAATAGCAAGCCTTGTTTCTTCTCGACAATAAATACAATTTTTCCCTGCTAACGCTTCGCATACAAAGTCAACACACCAACCTCCTTCCCGCTACGTAGTAAATCACACTCCCACAACCGCCCAACCTATTCATTCACATGATGTAATGACCTGCATTTTATCTCATGTACTGACAGTTTGTAAGTGTGGCTTGTAAAGTCCAGAGACTCGAAATCACGTGAAAACAATGTTAACAAGACATGCTACCTTTTAACGAAGGACATGATCACCCTATCATTTTCTTGGGTATAATAGCGACAACAGTGTGACGATGACGTGGACAAATAAACTTGTAGTATAGCAAGAAGGAAGTGTTTATGTATGCAGTTTAATGGTGGATAATATTGTAATACAGATTATAATAATGATGACGGGCGCAGGATAGATCACTTTGAAGCCAAATACCAAGTCAAACTTCACTTGATCAATGATCATGCCTCACTAATAAACCAAAAACAAATTCAATCTGCCCTGCTTATGTGTTTTATTTTGGGCGGAAGTACGCGACATTCATTTATCATTCCACATTATCCTCATCTCAAGATCCATTCATCGGAATGTGTCAACTCCAATTTTTTCTCTGTTACTAAAACTATATCATTCCTGACTGATAATGCTGATGATGCAATCTACCACGCATCCCTTCCCTTCAATCAAAACTTTTATTTCATTCAGTAGCCAACAAAGCAACAATATTTCATCATGAAAAAATTCTCTCGTTATGGCGTTCTAGTTGTGACGGCTGGGGTATGATCACTAGGTCAACTTTGCAATAAACCCAACTACTACGAACAACTAAGCAAAACATCGTTCATTGAATTCTTCGTCTTCCCACAAAAAAATGTATCACCATACAAAAATGAAACGTAATAAAAACAGCCATTTTGACAAAAACTTATGCACTCGTTGGCCGTGCCTTTGCAAGGAATGGCAACAGCGCAAAAAATGAAAAAGCCTAGGTTTATACTAATATGAATACAGATGAACGACCTGCCAATTTGCAAATGACATAATGTGTGTACGAACGATGAAAATGGGTGCACAGTAAAACACACACACTCAAATGTGAACGAACGAACTGGAACTCCACAGGTGTGATGGATGACGAAGACACTAGTAGGTGGTGCACACCTTATATGTACGTGAGAATACATATTAGGTACTCATTTATAGTTTTGGTCTATAAAAACTATAAATCATAAACGTTATATGTATATTTTAGAGAATGAAAAAATGTTCAGAGCCAAAACGGAATAAACCCCTTTCACTTCAATATTTTAGTGTATTGTGCATTACATTATGGAATTAAAGTTAGTTAGTATATGTAGCGTATAAGGACACGTTTTTGGAAAAGATACACAATTTACACATGGAGTAGTGGAAGGAAGGATGCCCTTCATCAACCTTTCCTACAACCACGCAATTCATTCATTCATACAGTTCAGTAGACAAGCATCATAAAATATGCACACATCCATCAACTTAACTCACTTGTCACTTGAGACTTGGGAGAGTGGAAAATTATTTGGTGTTTGGTCGGTCGTCTGGTCCTGCTGTGCATGTGTGACCGTTACAGAAGTGATAACCAACCAAATGTATGTACACAAACAACAGCGACAACAACAACAACAGGAAGGACACGTCCATTGTCCACAATCCAAAAGTTTATAGTGCATTACGTACAAAATATATGAATGGACAGTATCGAACCCGTGGCTACCATACGCTCTAACAAGTACGCTCGCTATATTATTCATCATGCTCTAGATGATTTTCCTTTCTTTTCTTCCCAGACATGTAAACCTCACCAAAAAGTTAATATAGGTACCTAATACGACGAGTGATAATACGACGATGTGCAACGAAAACAGGAAACCTCATCTGCTAACAAAAGTTAGTGAATTTCAGTGAATTTCAGTTAGCCAAAGCAGAACCCAGACATAGGTACCTATATGTGCGCTGATGATGATGGACGACTTATGTATATATATTCATACTAAACTGCGTCTTTCATTCTACGTTTTGCAACCACCCAGCAGCTAGAAACTTGTAATTTGTAATCCGATCCAGCTGGCTCCCCATACTACGAAGACAACAGCACACTGAACAAACCAGAGAGTTTACGTCCTTCTAGTAGTACACCATGTCATCATCCAACTCACTGGAATTGGAGTAGTAAAGTGCGCAGTTAGTTCGTAAAGTGGATTGAATATCGCAAACAACAATGTATTCAAACATCTATGCGCCAACATTGCAGCAGATTGCACCATGTAAAAATTATAATGGAACGGGGGAATAATAATGTATGTATAAGGGCTTCCAGTTCCAGTTGGAATCTTCCAGGTTGACGGCTTGCGTCCTTCCCACACTCGACTCTCCTTCTTTCTTTTCATACAACTACGCAGTAAAATTTGGAGCACAACAACTTTTATTCCCGTCCGTCCGTTCACTTTACTTTGTTTGTCAAACACTAAAAAGACTACTTTATACCCTGTGTGTGCATTTACACTAATTCCATGAATATGGATGGACACAAATGCAAAAAAGAATAAAGAGAATACTTCACACACGAACACATTTTATCCTTTTTATGAAAGCTCTTGCTCACTTTTTACTCCTATCTGGTCATCAAATTCCTGCCCTTCATCACCACAACATCCCATATCATTTTTTTCATTTACGTATGTACTACGCACGAACATAGTAATTTTAGGTACACGGGTAAATAAACTCACAATCAGTGCCGCTTATTTCCATTCTGTTTTTCTTCATCATCAAATTACTATTGCCACCACTCATTGTTGGTTGGACCAAATGCAGTGATTACACGTACCTCTCACCCTCTCGTTTCTCACTTTTCTTTGAATTCTAATATTATTTTTTTAACCCTTTCTACGTTTCTTTCGTCCCTTTCCACCTCCCACGCTTGGTTTCTTCTCCGCCCCTGTCTTTCCCTATTGACCTTTTCCCTGTCCGTCAGAGTCTCTGCTTTAGGCAATTTCTTTCTCATACGTCGTGAAATACGTCGTCTACAGTGTGGACTTTCCACTTCGGAAAGGTTTTTAATACATTATTCATTATGCGTGTCTGTCTGAGTGTTTACTGTATACCACGACGAAATTGTAGACTACTGACACTGACAACGCCAAATGTACATAAATATGACATGAGGCAATTGCATGATTGTCTATACGTATCTCACTCTCACCCACAACGTGGTATTTTGAAATAGCCAAATGGCTATTTGAATGTTCAAAAATACAAACACACACACGTAATAATATGTATACCTACCTATAGATACGTACAATTTATCCTACCGAGTTAAATCTTATTTTATCACAAGTTCACACAAGGTCATGCAACATTACAAACTCTTTTGCTATACTTTACTGCATACAAAACCCACTACTGCGAAAATTGCATCTCTTTTCTGTGTAGGGTGCTGCCGTGAATTTCTCTATCAAATCAAGTCTATCAGCGAGTCGAAAAATCAAACAAACAGCATAATCAAATAATCATCATGAATACATACATGAGTAGCGTGACATCAATCACCAACACCATCAATAACAGTAGTGCTTGCTTTCTACAATGTTGTTTGTAGTATTGCACGTATTCAAATCTGTAACATGCGATTTGGAATTACATAGCACTTTACATTTAGGCAACATAGCATGTCGAACGATTGAAGAAAATACGCACTGCCTACATCATCCATGGAAAAAAACAAAAGATGCGATTGCTGCTGCTGCAAATCCAGATGATATTATACTCAATTCACCTATAAATGTCCTTTATGCATGTGATTATCTTAATCGCAAGAAGAGAAAAGCATGAGGTTTTGAGTTTTAAATGGCAAATCTGTTCAGTACACACCCCCTCGGCATGACGAAGAAAAAATATCAAGTAAAAGGATTTGACCTGTCGTATGCTTTACTACTGGGATTACCACATTGATAACGGATCCCTTACTGGATGTTATCAAATGGTAGACATATTTTCAAGTTTTTCTGCTATCAGTTATTTGTCATGAGCAAGTTTGCACGCTGTCGACTGTGTAGAGCTTTCGATGTGGACTGTGGACACATTTTGTGAGTTATTGCGGTTATTGCAGGTTTCTTCCAGTTCCAGGCTATACTTTTGATAACTATCTAGCTTTTTCGATAAATTGAGCCTCTTCAAGCTACCGTTATTATCGTAATTCGTCGAATTTAATTATTCAATTACGACTTTCATAAACATGTTACGTATCGATGCAAAGGAAATGAAAATGAGCCGTACTATCAAAAAATTACCAGCAACCCAAGCAGTGATGTGTGAAGAAATCCTACTAACGATAAGATATTTGAAAATCTTCTTGATAAAAAGAAAACACAAACGAAACCGAGTTATTATACATATACAGCTACGAAACTGCTACTGAATTAATAAGCTAAACGTCAGGAAATCGCTAAAACTAATGGAAGGAGAAGGCGGGAACAGAAAACAGAATCTTATGATATATATGTGTGCACTGTGCACTATATCGAGTCATTTATTTTCTTTTTCACAATTCTCTCCGCACCGTCTCGACCCTCGATATTTTTTTGTTTTTTGTTACGTATTCAAGTTTGTGTACCTACGTTTACTCATTGTTTGACATTGACAGAAAATCATACATTATTTAAAAAGTGAACTTTCTTTTTTACAAACATTTTTTCGATTTGGCAATATTAGTATTATTGTAAGTTTTTGGAGCATGCCTAACTGCTGTGTTATCGTTGACTATTTAACTATCAATGAAAAGCAATGCATTCTACATGAACAAGCAGCCGTGTTGTTATTAATTTTGACGATTTTGAAGACGGACATTGCATCGGTGACGACAACGCTCAATCGTCACAGCTCTAATATAAATTCTACGTCCATAATAATGTATCATACATCATAACGACGGCAGAGCAAATGTGTCTGTGTTTCTATTTCACGGCCACACGCCGCGCTGATGCAGTTATACATCAGCAAGCTGGTACTTATTTTTACTGCGCCGTATTTTAAATTACGCTGCTACAAAACACATTACAAAAACCTCCAAAGCCAAGTCACATGTTTGTAACCGTTGCTCTTTGCTGCAGTGTTGGTAGTTGGTACTGCGCTGTTTTGACGTACAAGCATGTGGTTACTGCATGGCGTATCACACAAATGACGAAAGCATGCCTGCAAGCGTGCTTACATATTGCGATGGTTTGCAACTTCTGAACTTTTCCGTTTGCATACATTTCTTATCCACACATTACTATAAAGGCTCCTCTATACTACTACACCTCCGTCAATCCATTCAAGGTTAAGCTATCGACCTGTTTTTTATACTTTTTTAAACCCCAACGAAAGAGTTACCCCTTAATGTCCGCTTGCGATCTGGATTCAAAGAGACATTTACCTATCTGAATACATTTATGCACGTGCATGTCTACTACCTTGCTAACGCAAAAACATTGGCGCTCCTCATCGGACACGCGTCTCAAGGCTACCCAAACACGAAAATATGCTCAATTGTACCTAAAAACAACAGTAATGCAAATAACAGGATATCGCAATTTTCCTGTGAGTCGCCCGTCATTCGTAAGCCTAACCTAGGCGAATAACAACTGCATTAACCATTTTTCGACTTTTTATCGACATATCAGCAGCAGCATCATCCCTATATTACCTCAACCACAGTCATTAGCTATACTTACAACGAAAAGATAGCAAAAATACGGCAATAACAATGGTCATTTGCCATATGGCTTTTTTGCCAAAAATCCTAACATGCATTATTACATGCTAATATAAATACACACGTAAATACATTCCATGGTACGCACATATACTCTTCCCATACATAATTATGATGTACCCCACTCAATAACAACTACCATTTTAATAAAAATAAAGGAGGATTGCAAGTGAAATGGAAACAAAAACAAATGGAGACCCTTCTTTTCCTCATTACTTGTTTCGCTCGGTTATTTAGTACCAGCAGCATGCACCATACACGAAAATTTGTAGTGTGAGCTCTCTCTATTTTTATTCGATCGTAATCCAATAAGAAGAAACAAAAAACTACGCGGAAAATCCCCTTATATCACAAACTTGTAGAAAAACACCACCTGTCCTTCATTCTCGACCTAGCTACCTACTGCCAGTTTTGTTTTTCTCCTGCTGCCCTGCTTCACTCGCCATCGACATACCGCATGCATGCCTACATACAACGAACGAAAATCACCATTAGGACGAAAACAAAAACAACTACTACGAAAAAAAACGCAATTTTCTTTCTGTACTTCCTCACAACAAGAGTGGTAGTGGGAGAGGAAATGAATTTGAGCTAAATATAAAACCTTATAGTAATTATATAGTTGATGGTTTTACTTTCACCACGCCATTCCAAGGCTACATCTGCCATTTTCCTTCCTATTATTATTTTCCAACTAACCTCCCCTTCTCCCTCATCTTTCGTGTCAAGAAACAACAACTAAACCGCGCAGTACTTTTGACAGTAATGATAATATACCTAACCTAAAAGCAACCGAAATTATTAAAAGGAGAGAGGGGGTCAATTTCCCGACCATTCCAAAGTGATAATGATGTCAGGTTTGCAAAAAAGGACGAAACGAAAAGACACAAAAGGACACGTCGTTTAAAGGATATTGTAAGAAATAACATGACGGCTAATTGTCGACCGAAAGAAGGGATGATGGTGGTATGTATGTGTGGTAGCAAGTTTTACGTTACCCCCATCCACTGGATGCCATCCAGTATGATCCCACGATGAAAACCACAAGTTACGTGTTCCATCAAACTAATGCACTACTACTACAACTAACCGTACTAGGTTCACCAGCTACATATCTCCCCCTGCCACCGCAAGAATCCAGTACCTACCAACCAGCTAAAATTATCTTCATTTCCATTTAACACACCACACAATGCCGAATGATATGTTGCTACTTTTCACCATCTGCTTGGGTGGGAGGTAAAGTTGGATGCAAAAAGTAGGGAAAGATAAAGATGCGCTGGTGGTGGAGGAGGACGTGAGTATACTGGTCGAGAGATATTGTGTGTTCTTTAGGACACACGAGGAAAACGCCTACATAAAAAGTTAAATCCGACCATACGTACGACCGACGGCGGTCGTCAGTCAATCTCCCTTTATCTTTTAAAATAACTTTTATTTTCTCTATCTCTCTCAGACTTTCTTTTATTTTTATTAACTTACTATTTTCAATCTAAACTTTTTGTTTGCACGTGTATTTGCAAATTTTTCGAGTATATATTTCCTGCTATTTATTTTATATTATTGCATTTGTTCGGTAAGGTTTTCCCTACCGAAAGAATTTCCATAAGTAAAAAAGAAAAACAGCATTGCTTTGAAGTACAACAAAGTAGACTAGTAGACTGACGGGTACATTCCACATCAGCGAAACATAAACATTTAGGTCTTTTATTATGTATGCAACACACCCAAATTTACTACTGCAATACAAAGTTATTAGCTATGCAGTCGGATAAAAGGGAATGAATCCATTCTGTTGACCTTTTTCCCAGAAACCACCACGAATGAGTCAGAGGCAACAAAGTAGGCGAACATGCCAATGACAAAATGCAAACATGATACGTATGTATGTATAGTAAACAAACAATTCCTGGTAAAATCGATAATTTGCCATTTAATAGTGCAAGATATTTTTTTTAAGTTCTTTCGCCAATTCAAAGATCTGCTAAAATATGCGCACCAAAATACCACTGCACTGGTAAAGTCACAGCTGAAAAGTAATAATAATAAACTAGCAAACGAATTCCAATGAAGAAAACGACCAAGTTAGCAAAACTAGGAATTTTCTGTTTGAAACCGGATACGAACACGGGTGGTGTATATGTAATATACATGTTACATGTGCCCTCACTCATATTTACTTTTTTGTGTACATATATCTGCAATCTGCATACTAACCACGCAAAAACGCAATACGTTGAAAGTTGCTCCATTTTATTAGATGATGAGCCATATAAAATGACATTCTATTTAGCCCAGGCCTCTAATATCCTTAACCATACATTTCTATAGTATAATTAAATTAACTCTTTGATTCGACGATTCTACGCATTAAATCAAGCATCACGACGACGGCTTCAAGCAGAACCGTCATCCTCTTCTTCACAAAAAGATGGCAAGCACGCAACGCATCCACATAATGTTATTTCGCACAGAACGAGACAAAGGCAAAAATGCTCTCCCTCTCACTCGTCGTCAGTCAGTCAACAACAAAAATTATGCATTCCTTTTCTCGATTCATTGGAATTTTTTAAAAGCGTTTGCAAACTAACTGTGTGCGTCAACAAACACGCAGTCGTCGTGTATGCACGTACAAGTTGTAATATGACTGCGACGATGATGATTGATGACAGTTGCGCAGAGTGCTGATCTGGTAAAAAAAGTGGCTTGATTTGATTTGACAAATAGGCAGCGACAAACTTTGTTTTCAGCAGCACAAAAAAACTAACTTGTCCGTTCTCTACTAACATATAACTGGGCATGTAGGTAAAGCTACGCCTTCGTCGATATTAACCACAACAAATTGTTGAATAAACAATGCACGCACCCAAGTTGTAGATGGGACAAAGATAAGATTAATTATGGAGGAATTTCGTATAACCCATCTACAATCTGACTCCATCAAAGTTTCGGCAATTCGATACGCTTTTGCCCACTCGCCTGTGCAAATCAACCAATTAGTCACGAAAACATGATCCATTTTTCTTCAGTACTAAGCTATCGTTTCTTGTACCAGAAAATCCGCATCGTCATCCTCTTCGATTCCATTAAAAAAAATCATGAAATCAACAACAACACAACCCTACAAAAAATATAGCTTTTTGTATCATTCAGAAATATTTGCATTTTTCATCATTATTGCCACTGTATTTCTACCCAAACAAATTAGCCCGGCATTCCAAAAACTTGACGCAATAAGTCGTCCAAACAGGTACCTTTTTCGATTAGGATTGTTTCACTGAATTATTGCTCACGCCATTCTTCTTTTATGTTCGATAATTGTACTGCTTCTACCTTTTTGCATACGTAAGGTGAGCGTAATTGCGACCATAATTGCACAAATACAGACAAAACAACAATAATACCGAGAAATAAAACAACCAAATAAACTCATATCAAACGATCAGTTCTTAATAATTTAAAAAATAATCTTGTCATTAAGTAAACCTTCTTTGCCGCAACATGGCATTGTGCATTTCCTAATAATTCTCCATATTCCAATTCCACGTCACTACCATTGTTTTTAGAATGGGCAAGGTACCACATCAACTACCCCAACTCTCCTTTGACTGCATTACCACATATGTACGTCTTCATTCATTGCTAATTTTCTGCGTCATAGTGCGCAGTAAAAGACCATATTACAAAAAAAACACAATTTATGAACAAGCTCGTTATTTCCTTCCCCTGTGTACTCTGTGACCCTAAATAATAGAAACGTCATTATCATTGCCATCATCATAGTATTTGCATTTCTCCTCCTGCTTCCCTGAAAATCCGCTTAGTCATTAAAAATTAGCATGAAAGAGTCATAAAGCAATAAACACTCTTAACTCAGTCGACAACAATGTAACGTCAAATATCGTAAAAACTTATATAGTAGAATCGTTCGTTACACTAGTCTCATCCTCTATGATATCTTTTTAGCTCCTGACTGACAACACACAAACAATTTGAAGGTCTCTTTTACAAACCACAACAGGGAACATTACCACCACCACCGACCACTTCACCTCTGCTTTTCTCCTTCGATGAACACAACAAATTCATTCTCATTAATCCTCAAACAATGTCAAATGGCCAAGAAGCGTCATTTATTTTTAATTGTGTACATTTCTCTGAATCACGCAACCAACTTTAATCCTCTACACAACTAGCCCCCCGTAACTACACATACTTTTGATTGCTGACTCCTACAAGTTTTATTTCCAAGAAATGTTTGTTCACTAAAGAGTGAGAAAGAGAAAGAGTGAAAAACAAAAATACCAAGTGCTCAAGTGATTCGTTAACCCCGCAATATCAAACCTGCATTCATGTAATGCTGCTGCCACATTCAATTATTTTTGCTTTAGTTGCTTATTATTACTCAACAACAACAACAACAACAACAAAAACAAGTGCGTCATCAACTCTAAAAGCCCACAACCAACGACTACATCGTGATGATGATGCAGAGAATAATGCTCTTATAGCCAATGCACAATGTAATATAACGTGCAAAGCCCTTATTATTAATATTGGTAAAACATACAACTAATACAAGCAACAAAACATTATTTTGCAGCCACGCAAGTGCAAGCGATCGGTGATGCTTCTCGACTCTAGGATGTTTTCGTTGCAGAAGGGGATGAACGCTTTAGCTTCATATAACATGTGATTACTGTGTAGTAATGATGAAAAAAATCTGCCACAGGGCAAGTTCAAGAAGGAACACAAACACAGCATATCACATTCGAGATGTAAACAATGATAAGAGTGGTTGTAGGAGAGTAGCATTTAATCTCCTTTTTTAGATTTTTGGCACTTTCATCATTTTATATCAATTTTTTCTTTGTAAGAATAATAATAATAACAACCCATTATGCATGATGCATGTGAGTATATGCAGCGGAAGGAGAAGAATCCATTTTTTATTCAAAGTGATACTTCTGTAAACAAAAACAAGTTTAGGATTTTTTTAAAACAAAAATGATCATCACGAAAACAACAATCACCACCGATGCCAGTTACTACAATTTTACAACGCAGAAAAAATCAAATCAAAATAGAGTAGCGTAGAAGATGAAACGGCAAGAATGTAAAACATATCTGTTTTTATTGTTAAGCAGCTTTTAATAAAAATAAAAATGAGAATTTAAATAAAAGAAAATGCGACATGATGCACAACGCACACACCACATGGTTTACATTAGGGACAGCCAACAAACCGTACCACACCACTGTGTAATTTTATCCCAAAGCAACAATCATTGGAGCAACTCATCACAACACAGTAGCAGCAGCAGCCAACGCCAAGCCAGGCCACTTAAATTTGTTTGTTACGAGAGCTCTCTCTTCCTTTGCTACTAAAAAACTTGTAATTTTATCCCGTGTGTATGCAGTTATTATTTGGCTCTCTTCTTTTGTAACAAAAATGCAACATTATCATCATCTTCACAAAAACAATACAAGGTCACTCTACAATTCTATCAGAGGTGCGTGCGTGTGTGTGCAATGCACTAACTGCTTATTGCAACGTCTGATGGTTATTACTATTACCACAGCTTGCAACGCGAGCAAAACTGTTACTTGCTTTTCATCGCAACAATCACTACCAACACCAACGTCACAAGCTTTACAATTACAACAGTAAAATGGCATGGACTCCTTTTAGTATTAGTAGTGACAACGTCTGCATTCTCGTTCAAAATGAAAAGCTTTTGTTTTGCTGCTGACGTTGTTTGCAAAATCAAAAAATACCATTTTTGTACTCGCATTCAACATATGTATCAAAATCTTATATACTTTTCTCGCTGCTAAAAAGGACAAGATACGTAAATACGTAGATGTAGGGAGAGTGTATAAAGCGCACCCTCAACTGTCACCTCTTCTCT
>JAHZNB010005519.1:0-12083 GCA_027744295.1 Callyntrura guangdongensis
AGTTTATCAGCAGAAAAAAAGTGGATTGGTGTTTGGTTAAAAGTGACTGTCTCTGCACATATTTTTGTCTTTTATGAGGTTCATAGATAGAACAAAGTAGAAATTAACAGCGACATAAATGAGCGTAATCATTTCACCAGTTTTTTTATATCGTGAAAAAAACTCGTCATAACTTGACACTGGGTGAACTTCAATACTGACAACTGATATGAGTGGAATGGAGCGAGAGAGAGAGAGATTTATTGAGAAAAGGAGTATATAACTGGCTGTTGGGTAAAGTGAGCGGAAACGAGCAACCAGAGAGTTATACTGGCTTATAATATGTAGAGAGGTGATATATATTTGGGGGATTTTTATTTATTTTGGATTTTCTACAAAAAAAATGTGAGTATTAAGCGGAGTAACCATTTATGTGTGTTGTTGGGTAGTTTGAGGGAATTTTTTAGTTGAGTGGGTGGTTGGATGGCTGATGATGATGATGAGAGATGAGAGATGTGTAACGTTGTCAGGATTTTTGTTTGATGATGGAGAGAAGGATGTGCAGCGCTGCTGGGAGAATAATAGCGATGGATGTTATGGTGATGTGAATGCTGGGGGCATTTAAGATAATTTTTTGCCAAGAGAGAGAAGGACGCTGACATCATCTTAATATTCTTCTCTGTGCATTTTTTCATGGTCCGGAGTCTCGTGTAGTGAATGGTGGGGAGAGTGACAGTTTTGGAGGAGATGGTTTGTGGGTTGTTTGTAGGAAATTTTTTAAGTAAATAGGCACACCTGTTGCTGCGTGAAAAGGATTGAAAAGCAAGGAACGAGGAAAAAAGTGACGATAAATGATAAGATACAGACGAAGATGGTGCAATTTTAGAAAAAATGCAGAAAAAGTGATTATCCGTAATTTGCGTGTAAAAGTGAAGTTGTTTTTGTGTTTAAAAGTTGTATACAGGTTACGAATTAATGATGCATGGGACAAGTTGACCATTAGAGAGTAACCTTTGTACCTCTGCAAAAAGTGCTTCAACAGTGTTGTCGTTGATAACCGGAGAGAAGATGTAGCAACAATCAAGGAAGGGCAGTTTTTGGCAAAATATAAATAGTGGCGAGAAATAGTGCAAAGTGGGGTGTAGGGAAGGAGACGTGAGCGCGGAAACAAAAATTTCTCGAGAGTAATTATTAAATAGTGAAAATGTGGACGGATCTCGTAATATCTCATTTTTTCATCCTGGCTGCGTGTGCCACTTGGTGGGCTCCACAGACCAGGGGCCAACAGCAGCAACAACATAGTTCCGATGGGAACGGTCATTTTTCACGGTGCTACGATGAGAGGGGTCATCCACAGGTAGGGGCAATGGTTTTTTATTTTTTTATGCTTGTTTGCTTTTCCTCAGCTTTTTATAAATTTTGCGGCAATTTTATTTTAGCGTTGCGTCCCTGAATTCGTGAACGCCGCCTTTCAAATGCCTGTGGATGTGACCAACACGTGCGGTTTTGATGGGCCCCAGCAATTTTGTATGCAAGCTGGAGGTTATGCGGCCGGAACGCGGAGGTCCTGTGATGTTTGTGATGCTCGAGATTGGCGTCATGCTCATCCTCCCATGTTTCTTACCGACTTGAATGACACCTTCTGGCAGTCGGAGACCATGTATGAAGGGATCCAGCATCCGAACCATGTCAATTTGACGCTCAACTTGAAAAAGTCTTTTGAGATAACCTACATTCGTCTCAAGTTTCACAGTCCACGACCGGAATCTTTTGCGATTTACCGGCGAATGAGTGAAGATGGCCCCTGGGAACCGTACCAATATTATTCGGCCAGTTGTCGAGGATTTTATTCGGTGCCTGACATGAACTACGTCCATGGAGGGGAGGAAACAAGAGCGTTGTGTACCTCCGAGTTCTCCGACATTTCTCCCTTGACTGGGGGCGAGGTAGCATTTCCCACCCTGGAAGGACGACCCTCCGCCTACAATTTTGACAACAGCAAGGAGCTCCAAGACTGGGTGACCGCGACAGACATTCGGATCGTTTTGGATCGGTTGAACACTTTTGGAGACGAGGTGTTTGGGGATGAGAAGGTGCTCAGGAGTTATTTTTATGCCATTGCGGATTTTGCTGTGGGCGCCCGGTGTAAATGTAATGGGCACGCGAGTGAGTGTGTGGACAGCAGCAGTGAATTTGAGGAAAGACGACTGGTGTGCCGGTGTGAGCATAACACGGCGGGGGCGGATTGTGAGAAATGTCTGCCGTTTTATAATAATAAGCCGTGGGGCCGAGCCACTTCCACGGATGCGCATGAATGTCAACGTAAGTTGGAGTAAAATTTTAATAGCTTCAAATCACTGGTCAAATTTGGAGTTCACCTTAAAATTGGTCCATTTTATTACAGCTCAAACTGCTCCGGGATACGGACAAGGTAGCCGATTTCAGGGATTACTTTTGATTAATAGGTTACTCCCCAATAATCGATGTCAACCCGCAAAAGAACCCCCGTCAATGACAAAAGATTTTGACAGGGGGGAAAATTCTGATAATTTTTCGTCCTCAAAAAATCGCACCTCTCTTCTTTCATATCTGGCTTCTTTCTTCTGGGGTTGACTTTTATTAAGATAACTAATGAGACTATCAGAGGGACCCACCAAGCGTCATCCATTTATCAGTAATGACTTATTATCTATTAAAAATAAGTGACGAGAAGAATTTAATGAATGGTAAAATGTTGGGATTATCGTAATTAACAAGGAAAACACCTTTAAAATAAATATATGTAGTTGACCGCCATTATAAAAAATATTAGAGATAATAATATTGGTAATATAAATAGATGCAAAACCAGTATGGTGTTACCGACGTTAAGTTTGTATTCCAAGAAATGGAAGAAATTTAAACATATAATCGTATATTTAAGGAACCTAAGATAAAACTAACGATAAAAAGTTAAACACAACCAGCCTCTAAATTAAAATTTATTAAAAATAGTTGATAAATATAAAACAATTAAATATCTACCTGAGTGATAATAAAGACCAATAAAAATTGAGAAAAACACGGCACAACTAAAAAATGATGTGGTGAGTCGAGTATTGAGAATTTGAAGTGAACAATTGAAAATAAATCATATTTGCCTTTCATGAGTGCCAGTTACTCCCCTACTCTCGCGACTGTTTTCTTCTTTTCATTTTAAATCATTGTTTTGTTGCTGTTTCAAACGCTTTTGCGGGAAATTAGCTTGTGTGGTGGTGATAATGCAGTATGTATTTTCATTCCGTTGAAATTTTTGTAAACATTGGTGTAATTAATATATGCAAAGATCCCAAATATTAGTGATCAAGCAGTTTTTGGATTAGAAAAAAAAAGAGTTTAATGTTTGTTGATGGTAAATATGTTGTAAGATTAGGTATTTATTCCACCACTCACCACACCATTTCAGTACAGTTGTTGATACTTCGAAGAAATTGAGAGGAGCTGTATTAATAACGGTTTTAATTATTTAACTACTATTAGGTTGTTAGTGCTTGGATTAATCAGTGGTAAATAGTGAGGAACAGCTAAGGAAAGGATACATGTCGATTTTTGGAATACAACTTAACGGTTGAATAACTTATTGAACAATAATTGCTAATAATTTCTCTGCTTTGTTGACCACCTACAATAGTTCTTCTGGAGAGTACCTTTGCCCGTGGGAACGAACGATGGGGAGCGGAAGAGGGATTCGGTCACGCGGTTCCTTTACAGTACAACGGTTTCACGCAAAATATTGGAGTTACTGCACCTGGTCGTGTTCCTGTGTATTTTGTGGCTCCAGGTAATATTATTGGAGGGGTTCAGGAGTTTCAAAAAGTGTGCTGGTATTTAATAGTGAATGTTGTCGAAAGGAGTGATGTGAAACTACTGCGTATTTTTCTCTGTTCCAAGATCGTTTCCTGGATAACCAACGTGGAAGCTACAACCAAGTGTTGAATTTCACCCTTCGGATTGGCGAACACGGTCCGAAAGCTTCCGCAGACGACATCATTCTCGAAGGTAACGGTCTCCGAATTTCTCACCCGATTTTTGGTAGCCGTAACACCCTACCAACCATCCAGTCCCAAGAGTTTTCCTTCCGACTTCACGAGCACCCCGATCACGGCTGGAATCCCCGTCTGAACGCCAAAGATTTTATAAAAATCCTTGCCAATCTCACCGCCATCAAGATCCGGGGTACGTATACCCCTTCTGGAGTCGGTTTCCTGGACAACGTTAAATTGAAAACGGCTCGGAGAGGCGCCGCCGGTACGGCGGCCAGCTGGATTGAAATGTGCACCTGCCCTGACGGTTACATTGGTCAGTACTGCGAAAGTTGTGGTCCTGGTTTTACTCACGAGCCCAAAAATGGAGGACCCTTTGCTCGCTGTGTACCCTGCAGTTGCTACGGCCACGCGGCTATCTGTGACCCAGAAAAGGGCCAGTGTATCTGCGACCACAATACGGCCGGTGACAATTGTGAACGGTGTGCACGGGGCTACTATGGTAATTCCTTGGCCGGCACGGAAGATGATTGCAGCCCTTGCCCGTGTCCCAATCAAGGAGCCTGTATTCAGCTGCAGGATAAAACGATCGTGTGTCTGGAGTGTCCTGCGGGATATGCAGGGCCGCAGTGCGAATTTTGCGGGGATGGCTACTTTGGGGATCCGAAGGGCGCTGTGGGAGAGACGTCAGAGTGTAAACTGTGCGACTGTAACGAAAACATTGACCCCAATGCGGTTGGAAACTGTAATAGGACCACGGGAGAATGTATCAAGTGTATTCATAACACGGCTGGGGAAAAGTAAGTTAAACGCCGTTTAGAAATATTTTCTGTTTTGTGCAAAATGTATGTTTTTGTAGAACATCGGCAAAGTAACGTCCGTTTCATAAATTTCCAGGTGTGAAAAGTGTCTTCCGGGATTCTACGGTGACGCCCTGGCAGTACCCAAAGGAGACTGTAAACACTGTGAATGCAACCCCCTCGGCACCATCCCCACCGCAAACGGCAACTTTGTTTGTGAACAACCCACCGGGCAATGTCCTTGCCGAGATAACGTTGTCGGGCGACAGTGCAACATGTGCTTGGATGGATTTTACGATCTAGCCAGTGGAATGGGTTGTAAAGAGTGTGATTGTGATCCCATTGGCGGTCTGAATACAACCTGTGACATGAGAACGGGACAGTGTCACTGCCGGCCAGGAGTGGTGGGTCTTCGTTGTAACGAGTGTGCTCCAAACCACTACGGGTTCAGTTTGGACGGCTGTAAAACTTGCGATTGTGATCCGATCGGGAGCTTGAGTCTCCAGTGTGATCCGGACGGACAGTGCCCGTGTCGGGAGAATGTGGAGGGAAGAGCTTGTGAAAGATGTAAAGAGAACAAGCATAACCGGCAGGCAGGCTGTGTGGATTGTCCAGCTTGCTACAACCTCGTCCAGGAGGCGGTGAATGCTCAACGGCAAAAAGTAGGAGAGATGGAAAAGTTGCTGGAGGATATTGCGAATACGCCGACGGTTATTGATGACATGGATTTTGAAAGGAAGTTGAGTCAAGTGCAGGAAAGGGTGGAGCGGTTGTGGACGGATGCTAAATCTACGCAAGGAGGGGACGATAAGAGCTTGCTGGATAAGGTGAATGAGCTAAAGGGCAAGGTGAAGGCGATGGACCAAACAGCGAAGCAGATAAGGTAAAATGATAGGGAAATTTGGTGGGGCTCGGGAGATTTGGAAGGGGACTCATGGAACTGTATTTGTATTTATAGGGAAGGTCTGCAGAGATGTGACGCCAGTGCGGCGGAAACCAATCAAAACTTGAATACCACGGAGGAAGCTTTGTCCAGGGCAAATGAAGCGTTGAAGGCAGCCCAACGATTTTTGGACAGCGACGGGAAGGAAGCGTTGGAAAAGGCGCAAGAAAAATCCGATGAGCACGGCCAACAGCGAAACATGATGAGTGAGTTAGCCCGACAAGCCCGCCTGTTGGCAGAGGAACATGAAGAGGAAGCCCAAAAAATGGAAAAAATTGGAGCCGCCGCGGTGAACACCTCCAAAGCTGCCTACAAGGTAGCTTTTGACTCTCTGGGTCAACAGAAGAATGCCAGTGCGGAAGCTCAAGCGTTACAACACTCGATTCAGGAAATTGAGAATGAAGTGAAAAGCACCCGGCACCGGGCCAATAATTCTTTGATTATTGCCAAAGAAGCGTACAACAATGCATTGAACCTTTTCAAAGACGCCACCAGCTTGACACTGCCAGATATTGATCTAAAGTCTGTGAAGGAACAAGCCATGAGAGCGAAACAGGAGGCAGAATCTTTGAAGGAAAGTGTAGGGAAATTGCTGATGGAACGGGAGCAACTTTTGAAGGACGCCGAGGAGGAAGCCAGGCGAGCTAGGGAATTACACGATACTGCCAAGAAAAATCAGCAGATGGCAGATGAGTTGATGGCGGACTTGGACAAGGCGAAAGCCAGTGCAGAGGAAGCTCGACAGAAGAGTGAGAATACGCTGAGTGAAGCGCAAAAGATTTACAATACGCTGCAAGGTAAGTAGAGATGGAGGAAAGGAGGATATAGAGGGAGGGTGGGGGAATGGTTGTTGTTGGGACAAACGGTTGAATTATTGAGTAGATGAAAAGCTTTTACTTTTTTTCGTTCACGGTTAATTTGTCAATCCGTTTGGATTTCGTTGGAGGCTTTCTTCGATTTTCCTGAAAATTTCCTCCGTTTAGCTAGCAAGTTGAGCGCATTTTAAAGTAGATGGTTTTTCCCGATTTCCCTGCTCTCTTATTTATTTAATCGCTTGGCTTTATTTTTGACTGTTTTTGTTGCTGTTTTTTTTTGTAGACTTCAATCGAAACGTGGATGAAAGTCGAGGCAGTGCCCTGGATGCCAAACAACGAATTCCTGAAATCCAAACGCTGATCCGTGATGCGGAAGAGCAGACAAGGAATAATCAAAGAGCTCTGTCCGGGGCGAAAGTGGCTGCAAGCAAGGCACTAAATGATGCTGAAACGGCGCAGCAAATTGCAGAAAAGGCTTCTGAAGTGAGTTAAAAGCCTTGTCTGCTGCTATTTACAAGGAAAATGAATTTCTCGTTAATTTTTAATCACTCCGTTTTTGTTTCCCCATTTATTTTTTTTCTACAGGAAGCGGATTCAATTCGGACCAGCTGTGAGGACACGAAAATTCGTGCGGGGGCGGTAATGGACCAAGCGAATATCCTGGCGGGAAAGGTGGCAGATACGGAGGCAACTTTGGGAGATGCCGAGGATAAAGTTAAAAGGGAGGAACAAGAGGTGAAAACGGCACTGGATAAAGCGTCTGAGGCTCAAACGCTGTCTAGGGAAGCGTATGAAAAAGTTCAGCGGGCGTTTGCTACCATTCAGGATATTGGCTTGGCTTTGCAAAATCTGGACCAAATCAGTACTCAAAATATATTCTTCTGAATATCTTAATGATTTGGGGAACCTGGAGAAACGTTGTCTAAAATAACTGGTGTATTTTTTCTTTGTAGACGAAGACGGTCTGGAAAACCTCTCCATGAAAATCAACGAAGTAGAGAAAGAGCTTGAAGGAGCCGACCTGGATACAAAAATTGAAAATCTGCGAAATGCTCGAAATAGACAGACCCTCTGGCTGAAAAATTACGAGGATGAGTTAGACGCGCTGAGAAAAGAGGTGGAAAATGTGGCCGAGATTAGAAACGCTCTTCCGCCAGATACCCGATGCTGGAAAAGAATTAGATTAGAACCGTAATTCATTATAATAAAAAATACCAAATAATTCCAACCTATTATTAATTTTTTTTATATTAATTTCGTCATTAATTACCTTACAATTTAGTACTTACACAAGTTTTACGTTTGTTCCCATTATTATTACAATTCCTTGTTATTATTCTGCTTTGCGTTATGTTTAGAGCTTTGTTGGATGAGAATATACCTGTGAATTTAAATAGTTAATTAATTTTTAATTCCATTTTATTAAGAACTGACAATTTTTTCTTCTTGTCACACAAATGTACTTCCTGTCCGTTATACATTTTTAAATATACATACATAATTAATTAGCCAGTTTTATAAAATAGTAAATATAGTTATCTTTATCCCTGTACAAATTTCAAAGCAAAAAACCCTGAAGCGTTTGCGATACACTGCCTTCTTGTGTAGAATAATTAACTCTATACTTTTTACGTGTGTAATTTTCTGTTTTAATGATCATTTTTAGACCAGTCATAAATAGTTCTACCATGACAGTAAATAACTTAGAGCAAATACGCCCAAAGTCGATGTCTTTTGAAGATTTTATACATAATTTGTCCGAGTAGTGAAGCTTTTGGTAAAGTGCTCCCAAAGTACTACTTGGTTGAAGACAATGCAGAAATGAGAGACGACAGGAGGGTTGGAGGGGAAATTGACGACAATCGAATTACTGTGGCAATCAGGATGATAATACCGAGAATTAATAGGTAATAGCCTTTACTGCCAGTTTACTTTGAAAAGTGCCATATTGTAAACGTGCCTGCCTTTGATTGTGGGGAAGACAAAAAAAATGAGAAGGAAGATGGGTACAAGAATAATAATGTTACAAAATAGATAGGTAATTTACTCAAGTAATTTGTTGCATACTTAAAATAAAGTGTTTATACGGATGTCTGTAAATATAATAATAGGTGGTATATATGGATGTAGTAATAATGTCATTACGCTATTATGGGATGATATCGTTTCCTCTTGGTGAGTTGTAAGTGTGTTTTGTATTTTATATCTAGTGTGTTTTGAGTGTATATCCGAAAGAGAAATGTTTTTTTTTCTCTCGGGTAAGTGAATAAAATGGGCTGTTGTAAGTGGTTAGTAGGTGCAATTTGTAAAATAAATTGGAAAAGTAGTTTTTGTGCCGAGAGAGAGAGAGTAATCTAAGCAGGAGAGAGAGAGAGAATGCGGGTAAAATTGAATTGAAAGTGATCGAGCGAAAGAGCTCTGCACTCACTCTCTCTCTCTCTCTCCCATTTTGTGTAAGTAAATTTGGTATTTTGGGCAAAGAGGTGAGTTGTAAGTGTGTTTTGTATTTTATATCTAGTGTGTTTTGAGTGTATATCCGAAAGAGAAATGTTTTTTTTTCTCTTGGGTAAGTGAATAAAATGGGCCGTTGTAAGTGGTTAGTAGGTGCAATTTGTAAAATAAATTGGAAAAGTAGTTTTTGTGCCGAGAGAGAGAGTAATCTAAGCAGGAGAGGGAGAGAGAGAGAGAATGCGGGTAAAATTGAATTGAAAGTGATCGAGCGAAAGAGCTCTGCACTCACTCTCTCTCTCTCTCCCATTTTGTGTAAGTAAATTTGGTATTTTGGGCAAAGAGAAGGATTCATCGGGTAACAATAATGGGAACGGGAATGGCAGGGATGATGATGACGATGTGGCTGTGAGAGTGGCTAATTTGTGTAAATGAGGCTGATATTGAGGTTGAACAGCGAGAGAGAGAGAGAGAGTGGGTGAGTGATTTGGTGAAATAAAATGGTTTTCCGTGTGGACTGAATGGAAGGAAAATGGGAATAAATGGAAAATGTTCTTTTTCTCCTTTTATTGAAAAAGGTCGTTCGTTTATGTCGTTGTTTGTCGTTATCGTTGAAAGCAGAGAGCGTAGGGAGCGTCGTTGTCGTCGTTTTTGCTGAGATTGCTGAAAAATAAACATACAAATTGCCGCTGCTGCAGCCTGCCAGATAAATTACGCTGTTAAAGGTTTCTTTGCGGATTTTCACGGGGCACTACAGAATAAGGGGGCATTCATTACGTACAAGTATCACTGGAGTTGTCATGACTTCATGTAGGTCACATCCATTGGGGGGAAGAAAATGTTGCAACAGAATTTCGTTTAGGGGTGAGGAATTTTTATTAAGGGGGAATTTTAATGGCCGTCTTGTCATAGGAATGACCCCTTAGAATTTTCTCTTTTTGGGAAAGTTTTCCTCCCGCTTTACTCGTTGGACTGGAGACAGGAAAAGTTTATTGGTGATCGTGGTGAATGGTGAATAATGGGGAAAAGAGCTATCGTCACCATAAAATCTTGACAATTTTCAGAGAAAAAGGAACGTCTCGTTTTATCCCTTCCGTTCTACTCTTCTTCTTTCTCAAACAGCACAGCAGTTTAGTAAAGTACATAAATACGCACTCTGTCTCTCTCGCTCGCTCGCTTGAGGAGAATAAAAGCGGACCATTTTTAAAGTTGCTCCACTCCGAGATCTCTTTCTCTCGCTTTGCAACTACTACTACACAGGGACATGTACACAACCACTACCGCTCTGGCGTCACGGGTTGTGCCTAATAGGCGAGCAGAAAGGAGAATAAAAGGCGGAGGAATAAATTTTCTGTGTGCTCGTGTCCGAATCGAATTTGTTATGGCCAATGAATCGTGAATGGAGCCTCTCTTTCTCATTTTTCCCATTCTTAATGGATCAACAATTTGGTTTTCTTTTCACAGGGATTCTCTTCTGTCGAGGATAAATCTGGCAAGGCAAAAAAAAGGCTGGCAGGATGGGATGGCAGGAACGAGCGTAAATGCACTTTACGACTATTTACATAAAGGAAAAGGAGAAAAATAGGAGAACATTACACAATTACAATAAACTAAGTGGAGTATGTACCCTGGTGTGGTGGTAGAGAGATATACATGGGCAGCGTTCACATTCAACTAATATCAGTGGCAAAAGAATGGACAGTCTAGAGAGAAAATAAATTTTCCCCTTTTACATCACACACAGAGAAAAGTAGCCAGGGTTGGCCAGTGGGCAAAATGGATAAAAGGTGCCGGCTAAAAATAAATGCATTCAAATCAGTACCTAAAATTTGGAAAGTTCTCTGTCAGTTTTAAAATCGCATTTGTTGTTCCCTCCCACATGGAATTTTAGAAAAAATATTTATTTCACAAAGCCATATTCCTCCATGACTTTTTAACAACGCTTGTGGGCAAAGAATAAAAACTTCAGCTGACCAGTAAAATTTAGTGGAAATTTCCACATTTTGTCCACTGGACGAAAGTGATTATCCAGTGGACAGTTTATCTATATAGAACAAAAGTTCCACTGTCCCCATAAATTTTGGTGGAAATTTCCACTTTTGTCCACTGGAAAATTTCCACCTTCCCCTGAACAGTTATTCCTTGTTGTGGGGAATAGTGCCCGGGAGAAACACTGGTGGAACTGGATCCGTGAGAAACGGAACCTGTCGAGGACGGGGACTGTCCGGGAATGTGCCGGTATAAACCAGTGTGGACAAAATTGCCAACCCTGCATGCTCACTTTGCCCACTAACTTTAACTAGTTAGTTACTTGTTTCCTTTTTGTCGTTGTCCTCGTCGTCGTAAGCGAGCTAACATAGATATTATTACTCTCTCCGTTTCTCTTTGCTATAATTGCATTAAATTTCCTTGCTGCGACATCATTATCATCACCATCATTACTAACCATCTTTTCTCCTTTCTACTCTACAACCTCCCAACTTGCGAGAGAGAGAGAGAGAAAGACAGAGAGTGAGCAAAAACCGGAATCTTTTTCTCTCTCTCCTTTTCCTCTCCCTCGTATCTCTTTCGTCATTTTTGCGGAAATGGTTTAACTTAATTTATGATTATGGACTCTCTTCTTCTTCTTCGTTTGCCTCCACCGCGCGTCTTGGCGTATTAACCGCTGCGCTATTTATATCCAGAAAAGCTTTCTTCAGCATTATAAAATGTTTAAGTCCAAAAGGGAAAACGAAACACGCCACAAATTCCTCAATTCTTGGTAAAAGCTCACAGGGTGTGCACACAAGTAACGTTACCATTTCCATTCTTGTGGTCTCTCGCTCTCTCTCATCGTCTCCGTCGGTAATGTATACACAATAGGGGTACGGCTATGTACGAGCAAATTTTGCACAAGACGACCTCCCTAAAACGACATCGTTGACGACAACGGCGCTTTTAGCCAAGAAAAACTTTTTTTTTCGGTTCATACAGCAATAAATCTTTCTCTTTTGATTACGCGAAAAAAAGCGAAAGAAGAAAAAAACTGAAAGGGGGAAAATGGCGGGATTTCTCTCGCTGTTAAATAAGCTCAAAT
>JAHZNB010005520.1:0-13542 GCA_027744295.1 Callyntrura guangdongensis
CCCATATATCCAGTCAGAAGGGACATCTGGGGTTGAAATTCAATACCAAGAGAGATATTGACCTAAGGTACCCGTGTACCAAATTTGGTTCGATTATGTCAAGTAGAACAAAAGTTATAGTGTTATCAGACAGACCGACAGACAGACATGATTTCAATCTCAGTAAGTCCCTATAGCTACGCTAAGGAACTTAATAATATGAACATCTAAACAGTTTCATAGTTTCATCCTCACCAAGTTACTAGTTACATAAAAGTTGTCATGAACTGTGAATATGAAGATGACTAGATGACCTTTTGTCACAGCCGCATCTTATGTTATGTTTTCCCGATTTTGAATGAACATGAAGAACATGCCTTTCCGATGTGCACTACTCCATTAAATGGTTATCTTTTTAATCGCTAAATGTCATCTCAAAGTAACGATAAAAGATGAACAACATGCAAAGTACAACATACACGTCGTTTCGTCAATGCATAGCTATTGTATATACGTTATCTGTTGCTTTTATGGCTCTCCCATTCCTTCATTTTACCACGATGTGTTGGAAACTCTGGACATGATTACTAAATAGTTAACTATTTTATTGGTGATGATGGCGTAAAGAAATTACCTACATGAAGGTGTCATTCCATATTACAATTTACAATGTAAACTCTACTGCTGTTGCTAAAAGAACGGTAAATACTTTGGGCTTTTTTCTTGGAGTCAGAGAGACATGCATACATGCATATGGGGATAGACGACTTCTTGATTACCCTCTGACATAACTTTTAATAAAAAATAAGCGACTCAATAATAACCTTGGTAATTGGTACACGATATATCATAACATACCTTATCATAAATTATCATACTGACTAAAAATGAGTGTTTGGTCATTTACTTTATGAAAAAGCTTACAACTTATCTATCAAGCAGCATCAAGAAGAATTACCCACACAAGAAGAAATATATATACACCACACCAAAACTTGATGATGATACTCAGACTTGGGGTATAATATCATTTTACTTGTACCGAAAAGGAGAAAAAACAAAATTAGAATTTTTTACGTACAACGGACAGAAAAATATGAATAGCTGTATGTTTATTTTGTAAACTGTCAACATTAAAAACTCTAATTAATGCACTCAAGACATGGCTAGTAATCATGATGCATGGAAAGTATATCTGATTCATGTGTTGTACTACACTTTGACTTGGTTCATTCCCATGCCTTACCAGAGGAGGACTGACGAAGGTGACGAACGTTTACTGAGATACATTCATATTGGCAGATGTATCCATAGGAATAGTAACACGGCTCAATCACTTTCATTTAAGTTCTAGGGACCCCATATTACTGCGTTTTCAAAGCATCATTTATATCAGATTATGGTCAGATTGTTAGTCGCCGTCAAAAACATCAGCAAGTAGGACGTGTTTGTGGGTAAAAGCGGAAGTGGGCACTGTAGACACACTGGTGCTGTGGGTTATCTGTAGAGCTTGCATCGTTAGAAAACGGTATCGTCGGACGCCTTGAAAGCCAAAACAAACAATATGAAAAATTGTCGTGCTTTACTATCCTCCAACCGGGTTTTAACCAACCTGAGGAATGGGGTTGAAGGTCCTTCCGTCACTCCAGTTTATTCCCTGCAGAGTGTCGCTAAACCAGGGCCGGTGCGACATGTACACATTCTTAGAAGTGAAGCTCGCTATAAAAGCAACAAGATTGGCATCCAAGGAGCAGAAATGTTTTTAGGTCAACGGAAACGGGGGGTGGAGCTGGGGCCAAAAGTAATCAGAGAGACTGGGCTTGTGGAAGCATTGCGAAATAGTAAGTAAGCCCTGATAAATTGCTCAAGGAAAGATTATCTTAATTGAAGAGATCGAATTTATTGCATTTTACAGTGGGCCATGACGTCCTGGACTATGGAAACATTCCCGTGATGGAATTGCAAGAAGCAGAGTGCTTGCAGGTGGCAAATAACATTGGAACTGGTGTTGTAAGGATTTCACAAACTACCTCGAAAGGTCCTGACGGTGCTGCTGAGGGAACTGTGATCAGAAATACAAAGCAAGTAGCAGATGCTAGCAAACTGGTAAGTAAACAGTTTGCTTTGAAAATAAGAATATTTTAAAAAAAGGCCACTAAACCAAGAAGAATTTAAATCAATTTTTAAAAAAAAATACTTAAAAGGTATCAGAGTGGACGAGCAAAATACTACGTGATGGTCGTATATGTGTCACCCTGGGAGGAGACCACGCGTTGGGCATTGGAACTGTACATGGAGCCTCTCAAGTTCATTCTGACTTGGCGCGACCATCCTAGAAATGCTCGGTATAGTCGCCTACTCTATGCGAGATGTGGATCGCTACGGAATCTCACGAGTGACAGAAATGGCCCTGGGCAAAATATCACAGAACAATCCCAATCGACCCATACACCTTAGCTATGACATTGACTCTCTTTGTGAGAGTATCATCAAAAGCACTGGAACCCCAGTGTTGGGTGGATTAACCCTCCGAGAAGGCATTTCTCTTGTGGAAATGATACACGACACTGGACGCCTCGTGTCCATGGATTTGGTGGAAGTTAATCCACTGTTGGGCTCGGAAAGAGATGTAACCTGTACGGCGCAGGCTGCAAAGCATATAATTTTAGGAGCGTTGGGACAAGTTCGTGGTGGTCGAGCCTTAAATTCTATCCCCAAACCATGATGACAGCAGCTAAATTCCAAAGCATTTAAATATTGTTGTCTGTTAAAATGATATGTATATAATATTTTAAGCGTTTTATCCGTTCAATGTTTTAAAAGATAAGTGTACTTTCTCTGCAATTAGATGACTAATTTACATGCTTGCCTTGTAATATTTGACTAAAGTTGACGTTCCAGTCAATTGTTTTAACGATACGAAAAAAATATAAATCAAACTAAAGTATAGTAATAAAATGACCTTCAAGTGAAAACCATTGTTTGGGGTGTGGTAAGACTGCAACAGAATTGCTTGCTGCACAATGCACAATGCAGTGAAAGTTTCTCTTGCACGTTTTAGTTTTGACATGATTTTACATGTTTTTGTGTAACCCAGAAACATCTTGACTTCTATTTTACAAAAAACTGGAAACATTACATTCACGTCAATTTCTTTCATTTCACCAGCATCTACCTCTCTACCTGGTAACATACCAAAGATAACGGTAAAACCACAAACCTGTTGAGCAATGCCTTGCAAAATTATTTTGTTGTTGTTCATCTTTTCCTTTTGTAAGGCAATTATGTGTTCCTTACAATAAGTTACGTCAATGTCATTCATGTCACACAATACTCACTGTCAGTATGATAGTCTCAATGTTTCCCCAATAGCTCGTTGTAATCTCGAAATAGTGTACATTTACGATATTATTTCAACGGTTACCTGAGATGGAACATATTTTTTTTTATCAAACCGTCGTACTGAATCTAAATCAATCCTCAAAACAGAGTAAAAGTTGCGCAAATCCACACAAGCCCATGGGTCATGATCCTTATTCTTATCTATCGCCTATCATATTATACCAAACACGTACACGTAAGTTAGGTAGAATTTGGATTGCCAAGTTTTGCAATATTTCTTCTAATACCTTGTATACGATTATACTTATCGTTAGAAATACTTGACACTTCTACAATACTAATGACAATGACACATAATTCTAAACAAAGAACATGAATGTATTTTTATTCTACGCGATGGATTTTCTACCGAAATAAAATATTTCAAATCCCTCAATAATTGTTATGATGCTCATACAATTTATTTCACTTTTTCCGTGGGTTCGCCAATTCCCGTTTTTATTTGCTGACTGACTCCATCATGCACCAGCAGCACTGTCGTTCAATAAAGCAATAATGATAAGTGGGTAAATATTTGCTTTTGGGTTGGGACTCCCTCCCATCCTGGGATAAAATATATGATCAACCTGCCAGTGAGTTGAAGCAACAGTATAACCACAGAAGCAGCTGATATATAGCAATACGAAAAGCCAAAAAGCAACAAAATTGGTGCCTTGTTTCGTAGTAGTAGAAGTAGTATGCCAAAACGCTAAATGCCAAGAATTGACAGACCTCTACTGCTCAATTGCTCATCATCATCATCATGTTGATACATTCACACGTTTAGTTTTTTTTATCCTTTAACAACATTACCATTACCATCGTCAGCCTTTATTCGTCTTAGTTTGTCGTCGGCCTGCCATTCTCCATCGTATTCAATCAAACTGGGCGTATTTCATTGTGAAGATTTGCTAATTGCCATTGTACGTTGTTACAGTTCAACTCTCTCATGTTCGAGTAAAATATAATTGCTAACAGAGATATCGTCGGCGGCTACAATATAGCTTGTGACCATGATTAGTGGTTGTGTTGTTGTCTAGGAGAAGAGCGAAAGGGAATTGAAATGCATGTGAATAATCAATTTTATTCAGATTGGTATAGCGGAATCGGAGTAATTTAGGGTAAGTTCAAAGTTGGATGATTTACTTGAAATCAGAGATTATTTATGTGGTAAAATAATGTTTAGTTTTTAAAGGTTAAGGATAGAACTAGTGTCGAGATTTTGGGGGACTGTCAAGTTTGGTAGTTTACAAGAGTTAATTTATTTTGAAATATTTCAGATAGCCATTTTGGTGCGTTGAAGTGAAAATGGATGAAGCAGACATGGTGGCCTATTCGACCTTAACAGATCAGTACCTAAAGCGGTTTGGAGTATTTGTGGAAAATCACTTTTGTACTCTGGTTCGATCTGTCTCGGAGGAGTTTTCGGGAGATTGTCGGACCAGTGGAGGAGCGAGCTTAAGTTCATCGGGAGAATTTGGCAGCAGCGGGGCAGGAACACAAGGGGCTGATGGGGGAGAATCATCTGTATCTAGTGTTACATTACACACTAGTAGCCGTCACATTTGGGACAGTGTTCGTCATCCGATTAGAATTCACTGGTCACCTACCGCCGAGTCACAAAGTTTTGAAGAATTGACGTGCATACCCCATCCTATTGACGGTAATCCGGACGTTCAAAAGGTTATGTTGGTGCTAGTCACAATTACCAATCAAGCCCGATCTCTAAAAGAAACGGGGGACAGGACGTTCATGAATTCTCTAGTGTTGTATGGCGACTGTGGCTATGAAAATGAAGGTGCTGGTGGTGTTGGCGGAGATTATAAAAATGGTGGCCTCTCCTCTTTGGCTGAAACTGAGGGAGAAGGCCACATGGCTATTTCGAAAATGCTTCCCCTCCTCATGGATCTGTTGGAGTTTCTGCAAGCCTGTACGGACTTTGTTAGTCATTGGATCACTCAAATATCCGCCCTGTTCAAAGAGACAAAGCCGCACGTGGTAAGCATTGCTAACCTTCAGCTGTACACGGTATTCCGCGAATTTGCAGACCTGCTCGGCTTTCTAGTGATTTTGGACGAAGTTATACGCAATCAAGGGACACTTCAGGAGCACTGGTCAAAGTACAGACAAATGATCATGTCTGTAAGAGCAGACAGTCGCTCGTTTAACACCGATCCTGAAAATCTTCTACTGTTGGAAAGAGAGCTAAGGCAAATCGACAAGTACGTAATGTCGGCTGATATTTACAAGCACTTCACCGACACGGTGCTTCAACAAAATCAAAGGCTACTTACCAGAAACGTGCTTCTGGCAGACAAATTTTTGTCCTTTGTTACCAATTTCGCGGGCGACATGGACAAGCACGACGTTATTATAAGTGACATTCATCAGGAATATCGACACATTTCCCTTGCCGCAATGTACGTGTTTGCAGCTTCCCTTTTCCCCACTTGTTTTGACCCCAAAAAGATCTTCCATAAGACTGTCTGGGAGCAGCTGAAAAAAGTTCAAGCAGTGGCTATTCCTGGTGCAAACATTTGGATCCCAGAACTCTTTCTAAATAGCTGTGTTCAAGGAAACGGAAGTCGACCTTTTGATCAGCGTGCCATTCAAAATCTTGCAGCCACTCGACAGCAATATCTTCAGCAAAGGGTGGCAGCCTTGTCCAAAGATATTTTCGCATGGAACTTGCAGTACAGCTCGTGGACCGTTCGTCTACAGGAGGTGTTGTACATCAAGGACCTCAGTGGCATTAGTATGGGGGATCTGTCCAGAAAATGCACTTTGCTTGTGGAGGGTCTCAAACTTGCTCAAACTCTTAGTCACGCGTTTAAGATTATCCTAAACTTACACGCAAGTTTGGGTAAACCTATCGGAAAACACGTTGTTGTTCAATTATGCCAAATCCTGGAGCTGTTAAAATTTATTGAAGCCACCTTTTTCCAGTTCAGTGTACGACTTTGCTGTTCCACCATGTACATTATGCAGTACGTCATGCACACCACTTTGGTACATGTTCGTAATGCTCAGAAATCCATTCTCACCAGTAACGACTTTAATCGAACGGGTAGGGTAGATGAAACCAGAGCAGACGCCCTTTCAGTCCTGAAGATCCTCGAGCATTGTGTGAGAGGAACGTTATCCCGCAAGCGGTTTCTAGTTGCCCAGATTTGCCTGGATTGGGCGAGTTCAGTGAATTCGGCTTCCCGCCTGTGGAAGGACGACGAGTCATCCCTAATTTTATCCGCAGCCTTTGAAAGGATCGGTCAACTAATTAATTTGGAGAAAAACGTGGAGCACTACTGTGATGGTAGCTCAGTATTTTTTCATCGTATCATTTTATCCACCTACTTTTCCAGTTTGTATGTCAACCCCCACGAGAGCTCGAAATTGCCACAAATTTTCCTCATCATCCGAGACTGCTTAAAGTTTCTCCGTCGAGATGGTAATTCACGGGAAGAAGCGGAGAGAATCCGTGCCGAACAAGCTTTTCTAGCGGAAATTAAAAGTTACCTGAAGGTTCACTTTGTGGATAGGCTATGTCAAGACGTCGAGACTGATTTACGAATTCTTAGTCATACACATTTGCAAGTGGACACTGCCACCGGAGCGGTAGGGGATGGTGGAGGAGCCGGTACTACAGGTCCTCCCCCTCCACCATTTAGAACTGGGGTAAAGGATTTGGAGACTATCCTGGAAACGCCGCACTTTTCGTGGAACAATACAATGAATATGAGTCTAAAAAATGTGGTGGAGTGCTACTTAAGTAGAACATACTACAATTTAGCTTCCGTGGCGTTACATGACTGGCAAAGTTATGCAACCATGCGAGTACTTGCCATGGACAAGTTCAAACTAAACATTTTAGACGACCATTTACCTGGACATTCATTGGAGCAGGGCAGAGACATTCTGGAGATTGTGCGGAATTTGAGTCAATTTGTAACCGAATTCACGTACAATTTAAATAACCAGGTATTCGTTCAGGTCAACTCGCAGAATAAGCACCTAGACACTGTGAATATTCGACACTTGGCTAATTCTCTACGAACTCATGGACCCGGGATGGCCAATACTACCATCAACTTTACATACAGGTTTCTTCGGAACAAAATTACAGCCCTAAGCCAGTTTCTTTTCAATGAGCAAATAAAATCCCGACTGGCAAAGGATATTAAAATATTTAAACAGTCATTAAACCACCAGGAAGTAATGACGACGACAAGTACTGCTACCACAGCAACAAGTGTATCGCATACCTACGCTTCACTCCTAGTTGATCGTGCCAACAAGTTTAAAATAGGAATACGCAAGTTGGGTGTTACGGATGGGTTGTCACCGTTGGACCAGTTTCGTATCTTGATTACCCATATAGGAAACGCATTAGGGTAAGTTCTAAATATCTAGTTATAAATTAGCATTGACATCAAGACGAAACTTAATATAATCCATGTTCTGTTTGTTACTCCATAAGGTTTGTACGCTTAGTCCGCTCTGGAGGATCTCATTACCTTGCCGGTGGCTACCAGTTTGTGCCGGACCTACAAGACATTACACAATTCACAGAACTACTGGACAATTTTACGGTTCCAACAGCCTCGACATCATCCTCGTGGTCAAATGAAGTTCAAGCGGCAGTAACTGGGATAGACTCGGCAGTCAAAACCTTGGCAACCTCCTTTTCTGATGGAGTTGACTACTTTAAGTTACTTGTGAATGCTTTTCAGCCAGCTTTACTAGAGACCAAGTACGTTTCGCAACTCCCAATGTACTCCACTAAGACAAACCTTTCTTTCATCAATAACTAAATTTTTATTTTTATTTCATTCACTACAGGAATGCCCACCTAAAAAACTTTTATGGTATCATACCAGCATTAACACTGTCCTACGTGGACCACATGCGTCTTAGTAAGGAAAGGCTAGCCAAACGTTCTAAGACCCCTTCAATATTTACCGATGATGGTTTTCCTATGGGTACAATAAATTTGTTTTAAGTTCCTAACGTTTTGGTTTATCGATGCTTTTAGTATGCTGATTTATTATTTCCCTTCAGGAGTTGCGTACTTGCTTAAAGTGCTTAACCAAGGTTCCGACTTTGACTCCCTATCCTGGTTTCCTAACGTCGAGTTTTACCTACTTCGCGAGCGGAATGCCGCCCTACAGGCAATCCACGATTCGAAAAAGGACGAAAAACTACAACAGGCCAGTACACTTACAGCAAAACGACAACTGGACGTGCTGCACGAGTTTCAACTTGCCCGCTATAATCTTAGCTCGGCTCGAATATTTTTTCATCACGACATTTCCATCCCCGATTCCTCCCCTACCTACCCTACTAACAAAACCAGTTCAGCAGCATCATCTGCACCTTTATAAAAATAATTAAATGCAACCGGTGATTGAATTTTGTAAACGTGTGACGATGGAAAAAATTATATACTACCTTTGCTGTGATCACACTACTTTTAAATATTAAATATATTTATAAAGAAACAGGATAAAGACAAAAGAGGTTACTACAGTCACTTATTATACTATTTGTCATAAAACACATACCTACATTAAGTCGTTTTGGCTGTGCTACTAATGCTTTGGCGCCCGGCAGAATAAAAAACGTATTTATGAGCTACAACGTGTGAGGAGGTGTATGAGTATTTTAATCGGACTAGATTTACTACAAATTCTAATCATAAAAATCATAATATATCATTACAATTACAGAATAATTCACTTTTAGAACTATCCTCCGTTACTATTACACTTATGATATTGATTATTATTCTTGATATTATAAATTGCCTGTATTTTTGTAATAAAATTTGTTTCTCTCATTGATAAAAACATGATTTAAAACCTACACCTTGTTGCAGCTTAAGTAAAATTGTATTTTTACAATTAAATACTGTCTATTATCGGATATTTATACTGGACAAAAATTCCTTTCACAAAATATGCTCCTTTTTTCTCACAACAAGTACTTATGCAATAATATTATATAAAGACATTGTGGTATTGATAGACATTTTATATAGCACGGGAAGGCAAAATACCGCAACACATTTTCATAACAGTAGAAGAGTATACTAAAGTAATAGTAAATAATTATGCTTCCTCTAGTAAATATTTTTTCAATAATTACAAAACGCGAACAGCGAGACAGTCAGTAAAAATATTCGAAATTGAGGCATATTATAACATTAACCAACAAGAAGTTACTTCTTTAAAAAATTCTTTTGTTGTACCTAACACTATGCTGAGGACGTTTTGCAATCGCTATACTGTAACGACGTTAAAATTTAGTGTAACGCTACACACATATGATAATAATCGATGATACCATTAAAAATCTTAATTTAATTTTTGCTTACGTATTTATAAAACAATTTATAATGTATTCTTGCTCATGCATGACAGAGGAGATTTAGTTTACAGAATATAACAAGAGTATCCTAAACAAATAATGCTACGAACGTCTGTACAACATTGTACACATTTTTTATATTGTACATTTTTACATATTTTAAAAACACACACATATAGGTACCTACGTATACGTAACATTTCATTCACTGCTTCTCCAAATGTTCATTTAATAGTTACTTGTGTGTTACCTGCTCATCCTCACTTCTCGTAATTTCTAAACCAATGGCAGCAAGTGTACGACATAACTTTGAACATTCGCTGGTTGATCTACTATGCCAGTTGAGCTTTAAATTATACAGGTGTAGCGATGCCAAGGTAACCATGAACATTTGGATAAAGCAGCACGCTAACTCTTATCTTAACTTTTAATCTTGAACTTGGAAAATACAACAAAGTATCCGTGTAGGCATGGCGGTAGACTCGCATACATAAAGTCTTTATCGCGTACTATCTTATGTATATCAAAAATTTATGTTTACGTGACAACAATAAAATCAGTTTATAACTTACAATAACTTACAAAAGCTGTACACTTGCCTTGATCGAGATATCTATGTCGTATAATACATAATACTACTTGCTAAAATGTAAATATTTACTTACAACCGGATTTTTACCTTTAAAATTTGAGATTTATGAATTAATCAGTTAAATGCAAAGTTTAGTACTTATGAATATAACCTGAGTAAAGATAACAATATTTACATGAATATTATGCAATTACTTACGTCATAAATTACAAAATACATAATTAAATTGTTATTATAGATAGGCATGTTGGGTTATCATAATTGAGTTGATTACATATATCTACATATGACTTGAGTTTAATGTATTGCCTACTTCAAATGAATAATTAATGTATATAATCCATAATGTCTTTCTTTGTCCCAGCTAGAACCAGCTAGTTCATTTCCAGAATAGTAGAGAATTATTTAATTCTTGTCATCTGGATTGGTAGGGGGTGGTGGAGGAAGAACGTTTCCCTTTGAAACAGGCATCTTAATTTGGATGCTGCCGAGTTGCTGGGCATTTGGGCCAGAAACAGTTTGCTGAGTTTGTGGCCTCACAGCAAGGGCACCGGCGCCGATCAATGTTGCATTTGGAGGAGGTGGCCCAGTTACAACCTTAAATTTTCAAAATGAAACACATAATTTTCAATTCTTGAAGTAATGTCACTTATAGTTAGAACTTGTGAGGTAACATCGCCGCATAAAGAAACTCGATGAATTTACCTGTATGGNTAAAGAAACTCGATGAATTTACCTGTATGGTTTGTTTAAGCGGTCCTGAAGCCTGATTACCGAGATTAACGCTGACTGGGAGGAGACGCGCATGTATAGGGCCGGATGCAGTAGCTTGTACTATATTAGGAATATTAGGGATGTGCACCACTGATGCACCAGTACTAGTCCGCATTACGGCAGGAGTTCCTGCCGGAGCATTAGGTAAGGACATATGTGTTGGAGCCGATGATATAGGCAAGCCTCCGGTTGTGGTTACCGTTATCGTGCTGGTGACAGGGTTAGGCTTGCCTAGCATCTGTGCTTGAAGGACCTGTCCCGGTCCTTGACCAGTAGAAATCACCTGTCCCGTGGCACCAACCTATGATAGTAATAATGATCATTTAAACTCCAAATCATACACATATTTCAGAGGTGCTGAAATACCCTACCTGTTTAAAGACCTGCTGTAGGTGTTGCACCGCAATGGTGTTGGAGTTGGGAAGTTTGTTAGAAAGAACCACGTGAGTAGGTAGTTGGCTATTAGGGGTAACCTACAAAACATGTAGCAACATAATTACAGCCTGATTCCTTTACTTATCAACCCTTTCTAATAATAGGGATATTTAAATTTCTTACCACCGTGTTCAGATGAGCCATTCCGGGTGGTACGCTAACAGGCGTCTGTGTTAGACTTTGAGGACCCTGTGAAAGTTGCTGAGACTGCACTACTGTTTGTGCTTGTTGCTGCTGCACCGACGAATCTTGCTGTCGTTGCCTTTGAATCATCAATTGCTGCATGGTCTGCAACGTTGGTGCTGGTACAGTTGTTATTGGTTGTTGAGGAGGCTGTTTTGAATTATTCGTAACAGATGCTCCTGGACCAGATGCACCTTTCGCACCGTGTTTAGACAAGTGAACTGGAAAAGCTAGCGCCTGCTGATTTGGATTTGTTGTTGGCTGGGGTGGCTGAGAAGCTTTTACTAGAGTTGCCACCGACGTCGGGACTGGAGATTGTTGAACTTTCATCAGATTCTGAGAAGAGTAAAAGCTCTAAGCATTTTAAAAATATATTCCCGGAGAGAACATATTCATCTCCATTCCATGATAAAAAATAAGAATATTTTCATTTTATGCTAATTCCCAACATAACACTTAAAGCATCAAATAAACTGTGACAATACTCCAAAATTCCATTACAAAAAACACTGCTATCGTTCTTGCTGTTTCTGTATTCTTAGTTTTATGACTTTTGCAACGTACAAGTCAATAATTTTAACTAATTGTAGCATATGTAGATGGGCGGACAACCCTTACATTTATAATCAACATCGATCTTAATTCTCGTCAAAAAATCGTGAAGTTAATATTGTTATTCCCAATACAAAATTAAGGAAACACATAAAAAAAATTAGGAAGCAGACCGCCTTGAAACACATTTTGAAAAGACAGAAAAGTGAAAAGAGATATGGAAAAACAAAAAAGACAAATACAATATTAATACTATTAATAGTACTTATTAATCATAGGGGTAATAACAAACATTTGAAACAGGAAAATAAAAAATGAATTTATAAAATCATAACAATTTTCATGGCGCGTAAATAATTTAAAGTTAAATACAAACACATCCCTTTTTCATAAATTTCAGTCAATATCTCATTGTCAAAGCATTTTCCTGATAGCAAAAAATGCTTCAAACAAAAAGCAGCATCAGCAGTACCCTGCATACAGTACTTCTTATCCTTCTAAGCTTTAATACTAATTATCATGTTTACCTATATGTGTGTATACCTAGTTAACATTTTTCGGTTAATTATATGAGTTATATTTTGTTAGATGCCATCGTTATGTTCACAGTTTACATATTTGAAAAATACAGAAAGCATGCCGGGATGGGAGATGTTTTTCGTGAATGTTTTTTTTAGCTATGTACCAACCTGTAGGCCAACCGTGAGTAGGGCTGGTGAGCCTTGAACAGGGACGGAACCTTGGAAGGTGGCTACAGTGGGATTTTTCGGTGACCCGGGTAAAACGGACTGGGCATTCACGGGATTTGTTATTGCAGTCATACCATGGTGCTTAAGGAAGGCGGCCACTTCGGCGTCAGTCACTGGACGAGTGACAGTCTTGCCACCAACTGTATGTTGCTTAACCAGCTATAGACACGAATACCATACGAAGGACAAAAACAATGAAGTTGATCAAAAATCTTTTACGGAAAGATGGACATCCCCAAAAGACCCCCACCATATGCAATAATGGGAGTAGTGCAGTTTTCCAATAGTGTCACAGAGCCGAACATGTACAATTTTTTAAATAGGCCAGCAAAATTAAGGAAACAGATTTGGTTAATAAATAGTGTTGGCATTTGACTGATTCATACAGTTTCAAATCTACAAGTAAAATAATGATTTGGCACATTGCTGATGAAAAATTTGTCTAAGAATTAATGTGGAAAATTAATTTTAGTTATAGTTCCAAAATAAATATAATTCATATCAACCCAGGTTGTGATTCTGGCCATTGTTTTT
>JAHZNB010005521.1:0-10040 GCA_027744295.1 Callyntrura guangdongensis
AAATTATTCAGAAAATGATTTGTATTTTACTACATATTATGATTATGATCACCTAGTAATTACCTACACACTATAATTATAAATTTGGAGTCTTTTTCATAAACGTATATACACATACTATTACTGTACTTGAAGTGAAAGTAAGCCTATCACGGCGGCTGTTGTACGGTTCAATGACGATTGTAAATTGTAACGCAAACGCCTATCTATATTTTGGTGATCAGGTCGTCAGACTGTTTATTGTGCACAGTCCGCACTTTGCATTCGTCAATTCGTCATAGTCATGAGTCATCATTCATTCTTTATCAATTATTGCGCTGCATTGGAAGTACTGTTGAACTGTTAACTCTCGGCAAGTACGACGACGGACGGGACGATCCTTACATTAACGTTATAACGACTTACTTTTATGATTTTTCTGAAGTTTTCGACGCTACATAAGCTACATATTTAAATTCAACAAAGTGGATTTCTAACTAACCATCCCATGTTAAATAAGTTTCAGTTGCAAATTGCAATACCATATGATGAAATGATGAAAATGAAGAATTATTAATTTGGCGTGAGCTTTTGGTACTAATATTTTTGACTATGAATGTAATATGTAATTTTAGTAATTTAAAATTTATATACTTCGCTCAATTTGGCCATTTTGGAAAATATGAAAACTTTTGAAAACTAATTAGATAATACGTCGGTATCGTATCGATATAATTAATCTTAAATTGCTAAAATAAGAATCACGGCTATATGAGTACCGGTACCGGGTGGAGCTTATAATAAATGCTTATCTCCCAGGGTAGGATACATGGTCCATGTGCCCTATTTCATGACAATTTGTAATATAAATATATATGGGATGCCGTCGTAAGTACTTGCCGTCATCGAAAATTTTTTATGAAATGAAATTGATTCGTCGCGGTTATTTCTAAGATGACGCAAAAAGAATTATAAATTTTCAATTTTATTATAAATTGTATTTTGCAAACGTAAATACTTTGCGGCCAACGTTCGTTATTTCGCTGGTTACTCATTAGCTGCGTGCGTTTTGTAAATACTCCCTCACATAATTTGTCAAATTTGTGTGCTTTGTTGTTGTGTTGTGCATTAGTATTTACAAGTATTATTACCACAACATTATATTAAGCAGTATAGCGCGTGCCCAAGTGCCCAGTGCAGTGTCCGTTTCTTGTCACTTGTGCACTTTCATCAGCTTTCCCAACTGTTATGCATACTTTCTCTTCCAGAGAGGAAGTAGTGGAATTTCCACCGTGGAAACACAGTTACAAACGGAGTTACGCCTTTGCTTGCACTATGAGGAGTAGAGGAGGAGGCGTGTAAGATGTCAGTTATACCTACATGCCATACTACTTAAAAACCTAAATTACTATGTCAAAATGATATTCTGCGCCTTAATAAAATCTATACAAACCAAAGAATCTGACTTACCGTTTATTTCCGAATACTATCAATTACATCAGGGTTTTTAAAAAATCGGCAGTACCGACAAACCACAGAGACCACAAAACTACGAGTTTTACAATTCAAAATTCGTCGATTGGTAGTATCTCCAATGCTCAATCACTACTGTCAAACACAACATCACAAGTTCTCATCTCTGCCTAGCTCCAGCTTTTTAAATTTTGCTGATTTTGACAGACAACGCACAACTTCCCACGTCACTCACAAGAAGCAATCACAGCTGCTGAAGAGGTTTGGAGGAATAATGTATCTAAGAAAAGAAAAAGTTGCCTTAAGGCGTGGATAAACTTTCGTCGTGCTGTACCGATAATAAAAATGATCTATATTTTCATTTTCGCATAAAGCGAGAAGTGTGTAGCAGTGGCAATAATGATTCCTAAGGACCTATTGCACACATCAAGCGTAATCGAATGTGTGTAAGTAATGAGAGATTTACCGTTGTATATTATAGAAATTTATTTACAACAGATGGTAGTGGTAAACGAAATGGTAACTGTCCAGTAGTTCGTTAAATAGATGAATGCGAAACCAATTGTAGGGTTGTGATTGTGATAATGACGATTTACTTTTATTTTGAACCAATTCCTTTCGGGTGATTACAATGCAATTAAATGTGTTTAATGTTGGGACAAACCAGAGATAGTGTTTCATGCACAACTCTGTGAGAAAAGGTAGTAGAAGGCAACAACAAAAAATTAATGAGTTTTGCTTTCAAGCAGGCAAGAAGTGTAGGATTTTTGGATACGTCATCTGTCTGTTCCCTCAATTCAAACAGCACATCCATCCCAATCACACTCACGTACTTTGTATACTTTCTGTAGAAAAAAAACATCCATCCGCCCGTACATACGTAACACACACAACTACTTGCACTCTACCGAGCTTAGGTATAAGAGAATCGAATGTAGTTTTGCCGTGTACGTGGAATAGTAGGTTGGTTGCTTGATGTGTTCGGTTGTGTGAGTGAATTGCATTTTTACTTTTTCTTTTGCCGGATATATTCAATCCTCGCTCGCAGCCATACTAGTAATCATAACCAACCATAGCTATGTTGTCAAATGAGTGTGTAGGAGTAGCATAAGTAATAGTTTTGCTCATATTCTTAGTCAAGTTGTATGAAAATGGAGTATGGTGTGGTGCACACACGGTAAAAACTAAAAAAAACGGTTTTTAAACACGGCACAGTTTGCAGCTCGGAATAAAAAAGGATAGACCAAAAAGACCGGCGGAACAATGACAGCAAGATGAAGACGAGCATTGGCACATTATAGTAGTGTAGTGTAACCAGTGTAACAGTAAAAATGACAGGGATGATTTTGTTGGGTTTGATGTTTGTGTTGTCTAGGGCGTAGAAGTTATCATTGTAGCAAGGTTGTAAATGGCTGAAATGAAATCCCTTTTTTAGCTTGTAGTCAAACTATGCAATGATAATAGAGACTATTTAATGAACATTATACAACTCACTTCATTTTGCCGTCATCATTTACTGCCCTAACTCTGACGGCAAAATGTTTAGTCGCATGTTTTATAGGACAAAAGCCTCGTACTCGCAATCCACTCATCACAGTACAGTAGTGCAAAATACCCTTTCACATACTGCTGAACGCTAAAATGTTGTCGATCATGTGATATCATGAATTCATGACACTAAAAATCGTGCAGTTTTAAATGTAGTAGTAGCCCTTACAGCCATGTAGCCTGTAGTAGTCTAAAATGTGCAAGCGACATTTCTGTTGCTTCATCATTCATAAAGTGCTCAGTGAATTTAATTCAAATGTCATGCAGTTCGGTTCAAATATTTTTTATTCAATGAATGAATAAGACGGCAGTCAACATTGAAATATATGATGGCTGCGTTACATGCTGAAAATAAACTTTTGGTAAATACGGGGAAAAGAGTATCTGATCGAGCATGGTGAATTTTATTTTTATTTTTGAGTATGCTCCATCCACTGTCCATTGTTAATAATAAAGTTCATACACGGGGTTTTAAGTCGAAATAGAAAGATGTTCAGATTATAATGTCAAGCTTTCAAATTTATTCAAATTTACATAAATGAGCCGCCATCCCTTTAAATACGATAATATAATAGTGTCTTGGATTTTATTCCCAACTACGAAAAAAATTGTTCAATTTCCAAAATTCCCAAACCCCACCCCTCATTTTTCCTAGCAACAGGAGACAGTAACTGAAAGTCCTAAGTCAAGTCAGTAATTATTACGAAGCTCTTAAGCTCTTGAATGTTATTGAGTTACCAACCAAACAATTTCCATGTCAATGACAAGACCGTATAAAAATCTACTTTACTTTGAGCTGACCGACTTTTTCCTGATTTCGCTCAAAAGTAATAAGGGCTCCATTCTAGAGCTATACAATCAATTTATGCGTCATCCTGTCTAGATCTATTCTGACGTTACATAGTAGGAATGGCAAATTGAATTGTTAATTGAATTACGTCCGCTTGCCTGGGAGGGCTTATGCAATAATCATCCAGTCATATTATTCTGATGTCCATGCCAAATTCTAAAATCCAGCGAAAATGGTCAACGTAAGCAACCAGATCTGTGTGTGACATATGACAGACGACAGACTGGCAAAATATCTCATTCAATAACTGGCAACCGTTTTCAGTTATAGCCCAGTATATTTTTGGAAAAGATAAATAAACAATCCGGTAAACAACGGAGGTCCTGGCAACTCTTCTTATCGCTTTGGGCCAAAATCTGCTACTTGAAAAAATTTATATACGGAATCTGAATTTTTCTAGTAGCCACATCAACATTGCTACATGCAAAACTAAAACTGCATTCATGTAGCCATAAAAGCGAGCATGCAAGACGGTGAAACTGTCAAACCCAAGTCAATACAATCAGAATATTGAGAAACAGGAAAAAGGTAAACCGCGTAACAAAAACGTACGAAAAAGTTTTTCTATTCCATGTTCCCTAGCTTTCTTTCTTTAAAGTTGATATACAATTATTTAGTTTCTCTCGTGACGTTGTGCTGTTCTATTCAGTTCTGATTTGCTACAAGTAACAAGCTAAGCCAAAAATAAACTCATTTACGGTCAATTTCGCAAACACCCCACCGCGGTGGTGGGCCAGACACCATCCGCCAATCTATGTCTGCATGTCTGGTCTGCCGGCTGGCCGAGCAATATTTGTCTTGCCGGCTCCTCGAAATTTAGTCATCATCAGCGCATCAGCCGCAGTCAAGATAAATTTTATTGTCATGCCGAATGCCTCGTCGCAATAGAAATCATGAGTAGTATCAGATTTTATGTGGCAAAACCGGCAAAACACCATTAAATTTTTTTACCTTCCTCTTATAACAACCAGAATCAATTAATTAAAAACAACGGGACTTAGTCTTGTGATATTTAACATCCTAGCGGACAAGGACGCTAGATTAATTTTTTCATAATACTTTTACATAAAATATGTGGGTTGGAAATGGAGAATTCTGGGCAGTGGTCCAGATTGTGCGACCTAATAATAATACACCTTTCGTCAATGGCTGCTCTCAACACCCAGTTTCAGCAGTCCATTGAAGGGATATTTTGANATTAATGCGCTACCTAATAATACACCTTTCGTCAATGGCTGCTCTCAACACCCAGTTTCAGCAGTCCATTGAAGGGATATTTTGACTAAAGGTTTTCCTTTCCGCATATTGGTAAGCAGGAGACATTTTGAAAAAATAGACCAAATTTTTTTTCTTTGCTAACTGTATGTATGTATGTAGTTTCTCTCCCAAATTCGTGGGCTGGCTATATGCTTATAGCGTCGATCATGAATGTACTTTAACATTTTAGCATAATTTAGAGTAATTTAGAACAGAAATTTGATGTATGCCTCAAGGAATTGTAAGTTATAAAAGTTACAATTTTCATGCATTTGCCCATTTTAAACTACTATGTACATTTGCAAAATAATACAATAAATTCAAAGAAAAGTTGGATTTTGTAACCCCCACACCGAAATACGTTTTTAAGGGTCTGTCAGATCGGGCTTGAGATCGAAACAGGAACCGGAATGTAAAATTACCCCGGATAGCAATTGGCTCCGACAGAGAGAGGGATAGAAACTTCAATTGCCAATATTTATGCGCACGAGCGCGAGCGGTACCTAATAAAGTTCAAAAAATTCCGTAGTTCTCTCCATTGTTGCGTTTTGTGCTGTCTTTTAGTCGATATTCGATAGGATTTCATGTCGAATTACCTGCATCAGAAATCAGAATCAGTATGTAGTGTAAAAATGTAATGCAATAAATGGACTGCGGACATAAAATACTATCTAGAAAGAAGCCTGAAACAACTTACTCCACTGGATGGAACTATATGTACAGACATATTTAACAAATTTAGAAAGGATGGTGTATATTAAAAAATCCTTACATATAAATAAGCCAATAATAATGCAGCAGTAGTGTAGTAGTAGTAGTTTGTACATCACTACATTATTACTTTTTACTAACATTACAGGAAAAACTCTTCATGTGCGTGGCATAATATTGAGATACTTTTTATGCGCTTTTGGATATTTTGTTTTTTCGTGGCATTGCATTGCATTATTATTGGCAGTTCCACGTTCCCTTCACTGCATGGAAGGACTTCACTTTGTATTTGTATGTCTACAGCCATGTCTATAATAGATTACACTTACTATGTACGTACAACAGTCAGTCGTATTATTCTCCTATTTCTATTGGTTTTTTACTATACATAGCCGAAGCATTTTAGCTATTATAGATATCGCCGTCTGTCTGTCCATGAGGAAGGTCTTATAATACACATAATTAGATACAGTTACTTTACCAACCAATCAAACTAAATTAAATTTTATTCCGCAATCATACTCATCATAGATATTGTCGTTCCTTCAAAAGATCTTGTATTTGATCAAAACTCAGCCAGAATACATACAACATTCAGCTGCGTTATTGTCCAGTAGGTTATGAAGGATTGTGGAGCGCAGCGTAAGCAACGGAGAGTATTGGATAAAATGTTGAGTCTTTTGGATGGATAAAAAAGTAAAAGACAGGCACTGCACTGCACTCTGTACTGGGCAAGTGGGCACTACTACATAGTAAGCAAGCATACTGCTCGGCTCATAAAGTAGTAATACTGGTGCCTAAGTTTTATACTTGTACATGATGACTACACGGTTAGTATCTAAAAATGTTTTTGTGGTCTCTTCTTCAACTGGATTTGCAGAAAAGCAAAGAAAAAAAGTAAAACTAGGAACCAAGTAAATCTAAGATTTTGCCGTACAGTGCTAATATGTGTTGTTATTGTAGTAATATGATGATAATTGAGATTGAAAATATGTATTGGTAGGAAGGGGCCTTTTGTTTATTTTTAGTTTTATCTGTTTAGTTTCTGCTCTTTGGAATTGTATATGGACCACAAGTTTTAGAACAGACAAGAAATAAAAATGATAATGACACAGTTTATGGTTATTTGAAGTACTTGCTTTTATTTTGATCCCGCGTCCATTAAAGTCTATAAAGTCCAATCGTTTTGTTGTCATACATGGGACACTTCGTTTTTTACAGGTGTTTGATAGGGTTCCCTTGCCGTCAGTTGTAACAAGCAATTGTGATTTTGTGCGCAGTGCGAAGTTCGACACCGTTTAGTCAGTGAAAAGTCTTAAGGCAATACTTTCTCAGTAAAGTTCAAAATATTGATGGCTCATTCTCCCCGACATGTTAATGTTGTAGGAATGGTATAGGATTCTACCACCGTGCTTAGTGCTTGGATTCGGACATAACGGATGAGGACGGGGGTCTGTTAGTCTTGATAAATCACAACGTTGCCTAGTGTGTGTTATTATACCCCGGCGTTAGTTTTTGATTGCTGCGCAGTGGCCATCAATTACCGCAAAGCGCAGAGTCAGCACTTTTATTTCAATTTACATATACGGACAACTGAAAAGACTGCTTTTACTTTTTTTAAATCGCTGTGCGCTACCGTGCAATTTTAAAAATGGCTTCAATGATGAGCGAAGAATCTCCCAACGCTGCGAAAAGGCCAAATTTTTCTGCCATCAGTGGTAGCAGCTCTAACGGTATAACTAAATCTAATCTGATGGTGAAAACAGGAGCTACGAAGAAGCTTGTTATAAAAAATTTTCGCGGTAATAATGTACAAATACTATTAACATAAGTTTTACCATTTCCCATTGCATTAAGAACTGCTATCTTCAATGCTGGTTTATCGTTAGTACGTCGATTGATCATTGATTCTCATGTGTCCTATAGAGAAACCGAAATTACCTGAGGATTATCATGCAGAAACATGGAGGAAGCTTAAAGAAGCTGTAACGGCAATTCAGTCATCAACTCCTATTAGCTATTGTCTCGAAGAACTGTACCAGGCCGTGGAAAATATGTGCAGTTATCAAAAGGCGTCACAATTGTATGAAAATCTTAGGGGTAAGTAATTTAGTAATTAGGTTTACTAAATTGCTGTATCAAGTGGAATGTGGAGTTGTCGTTCAAGGATATGAAAATTGGCGATTGTAATTTTTTGTCGTTTTATATTAATAATAGAAGTAATTGAACAGCATGTGAAGGAGACTGTAGAACCATACATACGAGGAGTACAAGATAGGAAAATTTTCCTGAAGGAGATGGAGGCATGTTGGCAATCTCATTGTAGACAAATGATAATGATAAGGAGTATTTTTTTGTATCTTGACAGAAGATATGTTTTGCAAACACCGTCGATCCCGTCTATATGGTATCAATACACATTGTTTTTTATTTTAATAATACGGTATACGATAGTTGTAGCTTCGTCAATTTATTTGTCAATGTTATTTGATTTTTAAATAGGGATATGGGATTAGAACTATTTCGGAAGCACGTTATAGGACAACAGCTAGCGCAAACAAGAACTGTAGATGGCCTACTAATGCTAATAGAAAATGAACGACAGGGAGACGTTGTCGATAGGCTACTCCTTAAATCCTTGCTGCGAATGCTGTCAGACCTACAAATTTATCAAGACGTTTTTGAACATAGGTCTGACATATGATATATTTTTTCGGCTATAAACTCGGTCTAAAAAGTCGATTTTAAAAATCCTATGTGTGTGTGTCCGTAGATTTTTACAAGCTACAGATGCTTTGTATACTGCCGAGGGAAGAAGACTGATGCAAGAACTCGATGTGCCTGAATATTTGGCTCATGTCGATAAAAGACTTCAAGAAGAAAACGAAAGGGTTTTACACTACTTGGATGGGGGCACAAGGTATCAAAAATTCTTACCAGTATAATTCCTGAACATTATGTCATGAACATAAAATTATGATGTTATTTCCCCCCATTTTAGGTGGGCATTGATTCATACTGTTGAGCGTCAACTGATTTCAGAACATCTTGGCAGCTTATTAGCAAAAGGATTGGAAAATTTACTTGATAATAATAGAATACAAGATTTAACTCTAATGTATAATCTATTCCTGAGAGTGAAAAACGGGCTCACCGAGTTATGCTCTCATTTTAATTCTTATATTAAGGTACGTAAAACGTTTTACTTTAGTTGGATTCATAGTCTGAGGATAGATTAAAGAAAACGTGTTGATTTTTTAGAAAAAAGGGCGCACAATCGTGATCGATCCAGAGAAGGATAAATCCATGGTACAAGATTTGCTAGACTTTAAGGATAAAATGGACAAACATCGTTATAACATGCTTCCAGAAATCTGAAAAGTTCATCAATAGCGTGAAAGAAGCGTTTGAACATTTTATTAACCAGCGACCAAACAAACCTGCTGAATTAATTGGTAATTCTTACCATTGACTCAAAAGCATTTCTTATTTAGTTAATGGACAAATATAGTAACTGTTACCAATTTGACACATAATTTCGTTAAAAATAACTTACATAATAATAATTTTTTGTATGTTAAATCATGATTCGTACATTTTTCTTTGTGTATGTTTGTCCGCCAACAGTATGTTGTAAATCTTCGCACTGATTTTGATTCAACCATCGATCTTACTGTCAACATTTTGACAATGGGGTACTGGCCAACGTATCCCCTGGTAGAAGTTAATTTACCGAAAGAAATGGTTCAGTATCAAGAAATATTTAATAAATTTTATCTTGGGAAGCACAGCGGACGAAAGCTGCAGTGGCAACCAACGCTTGGACAGTGTATGCTTAAAGCAGTGTTTGATCATGTGAGTATAAACATTCAACAATGTTTTTCAAGAATAAATTTGCACCGATGCATACATTAACAAATTGCCTTATTTAGGGGAAAAAAGAGTTGCAAGTGTCGCTCTTCCAAGCCCTGGTTTTGTTGCTGTTCAATGAATCCGAAGAACTGTCATATGACGACGTTAAAACTGCAACGAATATTGAGGTAAGACAAATTGATGCAACGTAACATAATACATGGTGATTATTGGTGATGTCGGAACGATATTATTATAAATGTTGAATACTGGTTGCAGGAAGGGGAGTTAAAGCGAACTCTGCAGTCGCTGGCATGTGGTAAAGCCAGAGTGTTAGTCAAGGAACCAAAAGGAAAAGATGTTACAGAAG